>JAXIVD010001908.1:5000-67500 GCA_036785275.1 Cancer borealis | reverse complement strand
ATTATTATTATTGGGAACTCCTTCATGAGAGTGGTGGCAGATGAATTAGTTAGGACATATCATTCACGAAAATATGAACTAGTATTAACCTAATATAGAGGTTTGGGCTGCACCGTACATGACAGGTAATGTGCTGGTGATACTGTTGTTTATTCATATTGATTGTGTTCTTTCAAAAAGTTAATTTTCAAACCACAAAATATCAACATTATTTTTTTTCAAATTTCTTAAGGATGGTGGGGTTGACGTTATCAAAAACTTTAGGTAGGTCGCATAGGGATAATAGTGATACCTACTTCCTTTTTATGTTGTCATAAATTTTGTTAGTGATGCCTGTGAGGGATGTTTCAGTAGATAATTTGTGTTGAAAACCATGGTAGTTGTTAGATAAAAGCTTATTTGATTCAAGGGAGTTTGTGAGTTGAGTACCAACAGTTTTTCCTATCACTTTAGAAACTGTGGGGAGAAGGGATACGAGGCGGTTATTACTGACAACATCTACGTCTCTGTTTTTGTAAAGAGGAGTAACTATAGCATGCTTCCACTGATTCGGGAAGAGATCGATTACGATGGAAGTGTTTATAATAACAGTTAAGTAATAAGTTGATACAAAAAGTTAATCTTTTACGAAATGGAGAGAAATATTATCTGATCCGAATTATTTCGCGTTAAGTTGTTCGATAGTTAAAATGACTGTGTTTGTATCAACAGGTTAGGGTTGAAAATGCGTCAATGACGAGTCTAATTGAGTGCGTCTGGGGTGTCTGGGGGTCGGGAAGACTCGAAAGGAATATTGAGTTTGTTCGTATGTATTTTGACCAACGTTTGCAAATAAGTATCAAAATCTTTCGCCTTACTTAGTTCGTTTTCAAATGTGTTGGCAGTGGATTTGTTTTTAGGTGGAGGAATTAAATTTCTAATGATATTCCAGGTAGAGACAATATTATTTTCAGAATTAAGTAGTTGTTCATGATAGTACTTTCTCCTTGTTTTTTATATACATTATTTAACTTTCTTTTTCAAGTCTTTGTATTTGGCCTGTAGAATATGGCTAGATATGTGTCCTTTGAGAATACGTTGTGCGGCATTTCTTGCTTATATTGCTTCACGAATCTCATCGGTGATCCACGGGGCGTGGGGAACGGCGTATTTCTCTTGTAACTATCTGAGCGCAGCAATTGAGGCACTTGTTTATCGTCGATGTTAGTATGTATACTTGTTCATTTATACTGTCGGAACCCAAAAGCAATACTTGTGAAACACATGATGAAGGAATTAATGAAGGAACAGAGGATACAGAGCATTAAGGAACTAAGACTATGAGAAGCCCCTGGCCAGCCAGCTGCAAATTCTTAAAGGAAAAGATTTTCAAAACATATACATTATCCAATTTGGGTTCGTAAAAGCCTCTAAGAGCCACTACAAGATCCTCCATGATAAGGCACCGATTCATCAACGTAGGATCGGTAAAAGTCTCTGAGACCCACTAAAAGCACCTCATCACCCAGGCATGTAAATACCCATTACCCAGGAGGAAAGGTTCATGCGAGTACCTCACGACCAGGAAACCCATCCTTCCACTAACAATTACTTACTTACTTTTATCAAGCAAGCTGTAATTACTTGAAGCGAAATAACGTAGAGTTAAACATAAAACCAACGGAAGGAAAAAGCCTTGTCGAGGTAAAAATTAATGGAGAATTAGTAGGAATAACCTCTCGAGGAAATGAACAAAGAGTTACGGTAATACAAATAAAGAATAATGAAGAAACAAAAGATAAAGAAGAAACAGAAGAGAGAGAGGGAACGAAAGAAAGAGATGAACGCGGAAGTGACGTAAAAAATCAAGGATAAATAGAGAATAAAAAAGAAATAGGTGCAGATGTGACAGCTCTAGAACTAGAAAGAGATAAAGAAGTCCAAGGAGGACCAGATAATGAACGAATAAGATAGGAATCTGAAGATTCGTATAATCTCCGATCGAGAGGTAGAGCATCTGAGCTTCCCTATATAATGTCAAACCCATTAGAATACGAAAGGAGCTAAGACGGTTGTTTGTTACAGATGTGTATCCTACTAGGAGCATCGAAAAATCAACCTACAATCAAACTACAATTCGAGCGGGAATGTGTTTCACACCGGTGTTTAGAATTGTCTTGACGGGAAGACACTATGTTATTCCCTTTGATCTAAGGTCTCAAGACGTGCATAATCCACTGATACAAGCTAGAAATAGGACAGCAGAGATGGAGTGGAATGTAGAAAATATGAAAAATAGTTATCAAGTAGTGGCTTTGTTGAAAAGAACCTTGCAGAACTTTGATAAAAAGTTTGATAAGTTATTTGTAGATACCAACGAGTTCCTAAGATATATTGTAGGAGCTGATCCCAAGTCATATCGAGTAAAGAGAGGTGCTTTCAATATATTAGGATCCATTTCAAATGTGCTGTTTGGTACAGTAATCCAGGAACATAATAATATGCAGACAATGGATAGATTGACAGAAAAAGAAAGAGTGATGTTAAATGTTCACTCCAGTACTTTAAATATGACCATTAGAGAAATGCGCTCGATGGAAACGTCTTTATCTAAAACACGAGTGACCCCAGCAATAATCTCAGATGAAGTGTTATTAAGCATCTGAAACGAGGCGTCAATAAGACCGCCGGGACTGTTATTCCAGCTAGTACCAGAATATGTAGCATTATATAGAGATGTAATAAGAGTTACCTCTGTATCCACAACCCATCTCAGCTCACACAGCTTCTATTTCACTATACTATGAGAAGAAATCTGGTAGACACTTTTGATGTCCTTTACTGATTGGATTCTGGTGCTCGTGAGTATGTGGATATGAAAAATGCACTCCTGCATGCATATGGTGTGTCCGTAGTAGGTGCTCGTAAGCAGTTCTTTAGTGCAGTGCTCGGAGAAAGCGAAACTGTGGCTCAATTTAGTGCATGAATGACTAATTATCTTGACCAGTGGATCGAAAAAGACGGAACACCTAACACAGCTGAAGGGATACGTGACCTTTTGCTAAGGACCCAGTTTGAAAAGTTTTGTTCAAATGATATAGAGGCTCGACTAAAGACACACAAAGTGAAAGACCTCAAGACCATGGTAGACATGGCAGATTCCCATTTTACTGCTTATGGTTATCATACGAAAAGGTATGTGAAGGACATAACAACCGATGTGCAGTCACGCGGCTGGAGGAGTGGAAAGAGCCAGAACCAGCGTGCAGCGGCAGCGGCTCACGAGAAGATTGGTGATCAAGAGGATGGCAGTGGAACAGCCGAAGGAGTGGTCAAGATACATTACTCCACTACTCTTCGCCTACCGTGAAGCGCCCCAGGCGTCCTTGGGATTTTCTCCTTTCGATCTAGTTTACGGGAGGACAGTGAGAAGGCCTTTGCAGGTGCTACGAGAGCTTTGGGACGACGAAGAATCTGATCCTGACGTCAAAACAACTTACACTTACGTCATCAATTTAGCTGCACGACTGAAGCACACCTGTGAAATCGCCCGAGAAGAGCTGTTAAACGCCCGAGAAATACAGAAATTTTATTACGACAAGAAAGCTAATCTACGGACTCTTCAGGAAGGTGGCAAGTGTTTGGTGTTACTGCCTACTGCTCAGAACAAGTTGCTGATGCACTGGAGGAGTCCCTACACTGTTGTCAAGAGAGTGAATGATTTGAACTACCTTGTTCAGGTGGATTCAGACATGAAGCGCTTCCACATAAGTATGCTTAAGGAATACCATATTCCGGAATTGTGCTGCTCCATCATGCAAGGATGTGATGAGGATATCGAGACTGGTCACCGCGTCTTGACTCCCGAACAAGTAAATTGTCTTAAACTAGTCGAGGCTCAGTTCGCACCAGAGTCTTCTGAGAAAACGTGGGGTTGTGCTGCGGTGATTCCTGAAGGGGAAGAAGAGTACACGCCGAAAACTACTGAAACTCGACAGTCTGAGTCCCTTGCACACATCAAGGTGTCACAAAATTTGAGTGAAGCCCAGCAGCAAGAAGTGAACAACTTGTTCCTTGCATATTCAAATGTCTTTTCAGACAAGCCAGGTGTCGCGAAGGTGGACGAGCACAAGATTCATCTAACTAGCACTACTCCAGTGAGAGTGAAACCATACCCAATACCTCTGAGTACGGTTGATGCGGCAAAGAAGGAAGTCAACGAGATGAAACAGGCACGAATTATAGAAAAGTCTGAATCTCCGTACTGCAGCCCAATTGTAGTGATCCAGAAAAAGGATGGAAGTGTGAGCATCTGTGGTGATTATCGGCGCGTCAATGCGGTGACTCAAGTAGACGCGGAACCAATGAGCGACCAGCAACAAATCTTCGGCAGGATAGGGAAGTCAAAGTTATTTTCCAAGATGGACTTGACCAAAGGATTCTTTCAGATACCTCTCGAGAAGCGAAGTCGCCTCATCACAGCCATAACTACCCCTAACGGTCTGTATCACCTCAAAAGACTACCCTTTGGTTTTACTAATTCTCCTGCTGTTTTCAATAAGGTTATGTGTAAAGTTCTGCATGGTATAAAAGGAGTAGAAGTGTTCATAGATGACGTACTTATTCAATCTGTTAACTTCGAAAGTCACATTGAAACACTGCAGAGAGTACTTAACCGCCTCCAGGATGCCAATATGACTGTGAAGCTTTCTAAATGTGAACTTTTCCAGGAGCAGGTTGAATTTCTAGGTCACACAATCGGTACTGGACTCTGCGGCTGTCAAGATAGCAAGATAACGAGGGGAAAGGAAGCTGCAAGACTTACAACAGGGAAGCAAGTAAGATCTTTCTTGGGTCTCGCAGGATATTACCGTAGATTTATCCCCAACTTCTCAGTGATCGCCCTCCCCTTGACGTACCTCTTGAAGAAGCACGCACCCCGTGGGGAGTCGACGAGGAACGTGCATTCACCACTCTAAAGAACCTGCTCTGTAAAGAACCCATCTTACAGCTGCCGGAATTCAGCCAACCTTTCATTTTACGGACGGGTACTTCCCAAGAAGGCATCGGTGCCGTACTTTTGCAGGAGCGGGACGGTGAAGTGTATCCAATCACCTACCACAGCCGCAAGTTGAAGCCCGCCGAAAAGAATTATAGTACGGTGGAGAAGGAACTACTTGCGGTAGTGGATGGGATAAAGAAGTATTATTATTATCTCTAGGGCGACCAGCTTACACTCGAAACTGACCATCTACCTCTATCGAGCCTTCGGACTTCCAAGAATGCTAACGCGAGGCTTATGCGGTGGGCTTTGTATCTTCAGCAGTTCCATTTCAAGATAAAGTATATTAAGGGCAGTACAAACGTAGGTGCCGATCTTCTGTACAGGCTTTTAGAGAAGACCGGGGCCACTGAGTAAACTTTTGAGTGCTCCAGTACTTATAATTGCCAATGTGACTGTATATATATATATATATATATATATATATATATATATATATATATATATATATATATATATATATATATATATATATATATATATATATAACTATAACTATATGATAATGTACTTTTAGTTATGTAGTGTCATTAGATACTGCTGAGAGCAATATCTTTCAGTGTGGACGACTGTCAGGAGTACGTCCTGACGAGTATTAGTATAACTATCTGTGGGTGTTTAATTGTTGTTGTTATAGTAATTACTTCCACACGCTCGTCACCATGATGGTTCGAACGAGACCTGCTCGGGACAAAAAGGCTCGGAAGGGAGGAGACTACGAAGCTGCCGGACCTGGAGGAGTGTTATTTGCTGGGTGAGCGGAGCCAGGATGGTGGTACCAAGACGCACGCTGCTACCTTCCACAGCCGTCTGGCGTCCTATTCTGTATCTCCCCAGCACCAACACACACCACGCACCTCAATCCTGTGATCTCCTGGTGTTCCCGGCCACCACGAACACTGCTCGTACTTGTGACACCATTATCGAGCAGTAAAAGTTGCGTGCAGCAGCAGCAGGACATATGTAGGAACGAGTGATGGTGGAACGGCGTGAACATGTGGGACGAGTGAGTGCAGCGGGTGCCGGACCACTACACCAGACACCTAGTTCACGAGTTGTGGGAGGACAATAAATGTTGCACGGTTACTACTGTTTCACCTATGCCCATACAGAGTTTCTAAATCTGAAAGCTGCGGCTTTACACCAGGGAACATTTGCAGCAATTTCCTGTTCTGTATACCTATTAGTTTCTTGAACAACCATATCAATGATATCATCTGATACAAAGAGAGCATACACATCAATAGGCTGCACCTCAGTTTCATCATCTGCATTATCTACAGTGACAATCATTTCTTCCTTCCCAGTAAAGGCATGCATGCGCTGTTTGGAAGACACAGGCAACCATTCAGATTGGGTGCTGTTGTTTCCATTTCTTTCTGAGCTTGAATCGTCTCCATCAACTTGTTCATTCTGCTCTTCATCTGTCTCTGACTCATCACTTTCCTCTGATAGATCATCACATGGGTCATCTGAATTGACAAAAAAGTCTGAATCATCTGAATCACCAGATGTCCAGGTATCTAATTGTCTTCCGTAAAAGACGCTCGATTCCATTTCTGTTGAAAAAAAGAAAAAATACATTTTCTTAATTTTCCTAGAAACAGCTTGTATTCATACTAACTCATATATGCATTATAAGAACTACACCAAAGAGTGGAACAAGAGTATATCATTTGTGGGTTGCGAACTGGTACCTATATGCACCAAGCCATGCCTGGCACATTGGTGCACCAATACGCGATAGAGGGAAAAAATATTAGTGCTCTGCGACTTGGTATATATGTTTACCATGGATATTATCGCTCTACCCTACAGGCCACTCTCTCACAATGACACATACCTGATCTCTCTGCAAAAGTCCAATGGATACTGACGTGGTGGCAGCGTGAAGGGTACCACGAGGCAGGCGAGAGAGCGGAGTTGCCAAACGCGGTTAACGTGTAAACAGGGTGGAGTCTAAAGCTTTTCGCCTAATCAATTCTCCTCCTCTAACTGACTGTCTTAACTCTTTAAGTCACCGCCGTAATGTTACATCTCTATCTATCTTCTACCGCTATTTTCATGCTGACTGCTCTTCTGAACTTGCTAACTGCATGACTCCCCATCCCGCGGCTTCGCTACACAAGACTTTCTACTTCTTCTCATCCTTATTCTGTCCATCTACCTAATGCAAGAGTTTACCAGTATCTTCACTCTTTCATCCCTTACACTGGTAAACTCTGGAACTCTTTTCCTTTGTCTGTTTTTCCACCTGCCTATGACTTAAACTCTTTCAAAAGAGGAGTGTCAAGACACCTCTCATACTAAATCGGACTCGCCCCATGTCTATATTTCTCCTACTGTCCTCTTTACAGGTTCTGGCGACATGCGACATGCGGGATTTCTTTTTATACCTAATTTATTTTTCCCTTAGCCAGTACCCTTTTAATGTAAAAAAAAAAGTACTTCATTATATTTTAAGAATAAATCTAGAGACAACACAACCTTTTACATCCCTGAATTAACGATTCTGAAGCGAAGACGTTATCTGTTGCCCTATCTTCCATATTATTCTTGAGAATCCTTGGAATAACACGTCCAAGAAATCACCAAATGTTGTATTCAAGTAATTACAGCTTGCCTAACAATAGTAAGTAATTTTTAGTGGAATTGCGGGTTTCGACAATATTGTATTTATTAAGCATCTTATTGAATTCATTACTTTCACGGAGTAATTGTCAGTAAAAAAGGTCTTTATCATAGTGATAGATAACGCAAAGTTTTTATGATACGATGTTGTTTTTGTTTACTAATAGCAACAGTAATACCAATAAAGTCATGGTCAGCTATCGGATGAGGAATTATGTAAGATGTAAGCACCGAGTCAAATTTGTTAGTTATAATGACGTCGAGTAGTGTGGCGGAGATGGAGGTGACTCGAGTGGATTATTTGATGATTTGTGTTAATTTATTAGCTTTGATAATTTGTGATTTTTTTTTTATCTTGTTACCCATAGCGCCAGTAGGTTTCAGGGAGAGCTTAGATGGTTGGCCTCCGCCCGTTAGTAGCGCGGGTTAGATTTTTTAAGTGACGCCTTGTCTGCTATTACTGTTAAACAGATCGTCATTTAGGTCACCAAGTGTGAACATAGTTTTGTTACGCATAGGCATTGTTCTCAGAAGGTCAACAATATTGTCAAAAGAGTCAGAATGAGTTTTAGGATGTCTGTAAATATAACCTATTATGGTAGAATGTAATTTTCTGCATTGGAATTGTATCCATTCATTCTCGACACCAGATTGTTGCACAATATTTGTTTTTAGAATTTCAGTGCTTGAATGTTCATTGGCATACACACATACACCCGAGCCTTAGCCATTATCACACCTGTATATGTTACAGTTTGGTATATGCACATAGGAATTCGGAGTGAAGGAAGATAGTCAGATCTCACTAATACACAAAATATCGACATCCCTTTCAATTACTAGAAACTTTTTTTCCTCAAGACTTCCTTGCAATAATTGAGATTTAGGTGTTCAATGTTAAGTAAGTCCTTTATGATTGGATTAAGTGGACAATCGGCTTGATCTTCCTTGCCACTCTCCTAGGCGTTGTAATAAGCACAGGGTTTGCTAGTATGGCCTAGATCTTGGCAACTGCCACATTTTACTTTATGGTCGAACCGACAGCTTAAATGTTGGTGGTTAAGCGCCGCAATTATAACAGCCTATTTTTCTGTCATGCTGTTCTCGGTAACGGGGATAAGGATATTGACTGCCAGTGAAAATATCAACTTCTTTATATTCAGGACAGTTGTTGACCGAAAAGGAGGGAAGGATGGACAGAGGGCGGGCGGGGAAGGGAGGGGTGGTAGATGTAGGGTGCGGAGGAGTAGGGGTTGGGGGTATGAGAAACGAGAAGTGTGGCGGTAGTAGGGCATTGCTTGAAGTGAGACGTTGTTGTGAACTTGGATATGTAGGGTGTGGAGAGAAGCGTAGGTTATAGGCTGCAGAGTTTCGTGTCGTAAGATTAAGGTGAAATACCAGGCGTTCTTCCAGATTCCTGGATGAAGCCACGGTATAGATTTCATGACGACGTGTGACTGGGAAACCATTTGCATTTATTTTTACATCCTGCTAGTTGGAACATAGATAAAACTTTCATAATTTTTCTTAGATGAAATGTACAGTATTGTTATAGCTTCATATTTGTTCAAAATAGATCTCTGCGCTTCGTTTTCCAGATCGAACCACAATTCATCAAGTATACCTGTTCCCAATCGAAACGCTGGCTCATTTTCAATAACATATTTCATTCGACTCACTCCATCTCTTTTAAGTGTTCTTTAAAATCTCCAACTTTTGCTTGAAATTCACCAGAAGTCATAGTAGGCACTGCCTGACACACATACATTTCCACACTACTATTCTTTTCTTTTGGATCACTTATTAAGGTTCCAAGGCTATCAAGAATAGATAGGGGATCCATATTGTTCACTAAATCGTACATACCTCCATAGATGATGCAGCGAGATAGAATCCAATTGAATTTTTCAGGTATCCAATACTTTAGTAAGTCAATATTTGCATCCTTGATTGTTCTCACCGAACAGTTCTTCTCGAGGTTCGATGGATTGGTGTCCCCCAGGAGGAGAGAAGCCTGGGGAATGGGGTTGGTTACATTAAAGCTCAGTTCCTTTTCAAGGGGATCATTTTGCACTTTTTGTTCGAGGTCACTAATGTGTTGTGTTAGCAAATCAATGAAAGGGTACACTGCTTCAGATTCTTAATTTAGTAAACGGACGGCTGATTGGCGATATTGATGCCTTTGTTGATGAGATGGTGGGATGCTACTGTGTGTATGTATGTGTGTGTGTGTGTGTGTGTGTGTGTGTGTGTGTGTGTGTGTGTGTGTGTGTGTGTGTGTGTGTGTGTGTGTGTGTGTTACGCCCCTGTATATTATGTGAACATTGGTAGTATTAATCAAAAGTTGCATATATATATATATATATATATATATATATATATATATATATATATATATATATATATATATATATATTTATATATATATATATATATATATATATATATATATATATATATATATATATATATATATATATATATATATATATATATATTGTTGCGGGCCCCACCACACGGGAGGTGTTAGAGACATGTCTACGTGACATGTCTGTGGGTTATGCCTTTGTGTTGGGAGAGGCGAGTCATGGGAGCTGGCGTGGCAGGAAGAGAGAGAGAGAGAGAGAGAGAGAGAGAGAGAGAGAGAGAGAGAGAGAGAGAGAGAGAGAGAGAGAGAGAGAGAGAGAGAGAGAGAGAGAGAGAGAGAGAGAGAGAGAACAGATGAGCAGTCGTGGGTGATGAGTTGCCAGCGAGTATTAAGGCGAGTCTTGCTTAGGCTTTCACTTTAATTTCAGTTTTCCTCGTTCTCCTAATTTTCCTGACTTTCCTTCTTTTTTCTTTGTGTTGCAAGATATCCTATCTTGTAGACCATTCTTTTCTGCATCCTCTTGTATGTTTGTCATTGTTCTAGGTTGCTTATGAGCAGAGCAATGATTTTGTGAAAGAGAGTCTTATTAGGCTATGTTTCGAGATGGCGCGGTGTGGGTGGAACCCGGCGTGCTCATAGTATGACATGGCATCTCAGCTCGGGGAGCTGCGGGCTTGATGAGATGCCGTGAGAGAGTCAGTTCCCGCTAGCCAGCCACTAAAAACACATCTTCGCTCGTTCACTCTCCTCAATTTGGCATTATTCCGTGTGTAACCTCCTCATATTTAAGGGAGTGGGCTATACGATTAGCCTGTTAGATAAGGGGTAATTTGTGTAGCTAGACAGTAAGGCCCTGTCTATACGAGGACCAGGTTACCGTGCCGAGAGTGAGAACGACGAGTGTGTGGTTGTATAATTACCATCTAGCTGGCGGTGAACTCCACCTAGGGTTTTGTCAGACTTTTGAGTCTCGGGAAGTAGTTTCGGCGTTGTCTGCTTTGTCGGCGTTGTCTTCGTTGTCCTCATTGTGAGAGAGAGAGAGAGAGAGAGAGAGAGAGAGAGAGAGAGAGAGAGAGAGAGAGAGAGAGAGAGAGAGATAGAGAGAGAGAGAGAGAGAGAGAGAGAGAGAGAGAGAGAGAGAGAGAGAGAGAGAGAGCCTATCATCTGGGGCCTCCTGTGTGATAACACAGACGAGGAGTAATCCCGTCTTAGTGTTAATTAATTACGACTCATAACGCACTGTACAGAGTTCCCTCGCGGGAGGCTACTTTGCTGGGTGTTATTAGAGTCGAGAGGAGTTATTATTCAACCAGGAGTGGGTGGAAAGACATCTTGTGGGTGGTATTCTGGTTGGAGCGATAGCTCCTTGTCTAGGCACTGTAATCTCGTGCTCGCTTTAAGTCTCTTTGGAATGTAAGGAGGAGAAGGTGGTTACTGCTGGGAGATTCCTTGTTCTTTGGAGGGTTAAAAGAACTGGCGATCTCTTAACGTTAACGGGGTGGCTGTTAGGTGCTGTGTTTGGAGGCTAAGAGTGCCCAGATTCCTTAACCAGGCACATCTTGTTTATAGCCTATTGTCCAGCCACCGGCGTGTGGCCCTCGGAGAGACTAGTCCTACGGGATAGTCGACTTTTCTTGTCCTTTGATGGGTTAAAAGGACGTATAAACATCAGCACTACAGTTTGTACACGCCCGTAACGTGGTTGTGACTGGGTTGTTCATAAGTGGACACCCGGCACTAGGGCATAAGAACCGTGTCCTTACGGTGTGACCGTAACAATATATATATATATATATATATATATATATATATATATATATATATATATATATATATATATATATATATATATATATATATATATATATATATTGAATAAATTTTGAAGTAACTGCATTCATTATATTCATTTATGTGATCAATTCCCCTTTGTTAATTTCAAACGCTTTGTCAACTCTAAAAACTTTTGAATTTTGCGCTGAAAGTGAAACGTTACATTTTATGTTTTTGATTCACTAAAATTTTAATTCATTTAAGACTCATTTGTCCTGTAATAATTTTGTTTCATCAGGTTTGATTACTACTGTCATGATATAAGAAACAAATAAGGTTTTTTTTTTTCTTCAAATATTAATCCCATTCATCTATTTACCGTTCATAACAGTATTTGTGAGATGATACGGGCAAGGTGGTACAGTGGTCAAGCACTCGGGTATGCAAACTTAGGATTCCGGTTTTGAATCCCCGTTATTCGCTGACCACTTTTCATTCTTTGATATCACCACCGAGTGACCAGAGATTACCCAAATTGCTGCCATACTGTCCTCAGATGGGACTTACAATGTTACATGCATCTGAGGCTGTAGTAGCAATTAGCCTTGCACGTTCTCAACATATTCAAAAGAAAACGTAAACATTTGAGGCGTCATTATAAGAAATATGAAAACCTTTAAGTCTATTTGTGTCTCCATAAGCCTACTGGCGCCAACGGTTAATGATATATAGAAAAAAGTTCTTTATAGATTGGCCAATGAGATGAGGGTCGAGCCTTTTCCGTTTGGTATGGCTAAGCTAGATTCGCACAAGTGTATATCATTACCAATACTAAGACGAAGCGCGATGGCTGTCAGAGGACTAGTTTCACAAATTCTAAATGGTCCTGACCAAGACGTCCATTGTAAATGACTCTCCCTTCTTCCTAACAAAAGGTGAATCTTTAGATGCTTAGACAAATTTACTTTGACAGGATCCATTATTGTTTTTATAAATAAACTGATTTCACTCACAATGGGTTAATTTTTTTTTCTCTCTCTCTCTCTCTCTCTCTCTCTCTCTCTCTCTCTCTCTCTCTCTCTCTCTCTCTCTCTCTCTCTCTCTCTCTCTCACGGAATAATTCCTTCTTCCATCTAGTTTCACAAATTCTAAATGGTCCTGACCAAGACGTCCATTGTAAATGACTCTCCCTTCTTCCTAACAAAAGGTGAATCTTTAGATGCTTAGACAAATTTACTTTGACAGGATCCATTATTGTTTAACTGATTTCACTCCCAATGGGTTAATTTCTCTCTCTCTCTCTCTCTCTCTCTCTCTCTCTCTCTCTCTCTCTCTCTCTCTCTCTCTCTCTCTCTCTCTCTCTCTCTCTCTCTCACGGAATAATTCCTTCTTCCATCATTTCGTCGAAAACAGATCGAAATCTTTCTTTCACAAGAGGGTTTGTGTCTAGCATATTCATTGACTTCTCTCTAACATTTCTTCTAAATTCTCCTCAGTGTCTCCTTTGTATCTTCAATCTCAAACAACACTATCGGCACAAACAGCATAACCATTATTGTACCAATGAGATTCTTGGCTTTGAAATTTTTGAAGAGTTGCTCCTGCGTGAATGGCACTTTTTGGCCGCCATCGTCCATGATGTCTCTGAAAGTACTGTAATAGGAACCCAGTAAGGCCTTAATGTTAGGCTTCCTGACGTCCTCCATCATGCTACTGAAGAGGAGGTAGTTGAGATCGAAGACAGGAGTGGTGTGAGACACCAACTGTAAGTCGAGCAGCATCACGTCCTCGGAGTGACCGTCCCCGCTGTACCTGCCGGAGGTGGAGACAAGTAACGCATGTATTCATGCTGTAGGCAGTCTCTGCTCTGGTATGTAAACAGATTTGGCATGTTTGTGAAAATTAATCGAATTCAACTGAATTAGCTAATTTTGCAGTTAGATGATGAAAGAATAGGATAACAAAGGTGTATGATACAAATTATTGCCTTAACCCACCTGAAGAGGAGGTTGTTGATCTAACAGTTCCCGTGACACACCACTTTAGACTCACTGCATTCCATTTGCTCATAGATTTCCACTAAGTTAGGGATGACTGTCTATCCAGGCACTGACTCTCTCGTATCCTCCCACTTTAGTAATGATTCTTTGGGAAAGCTTCAAAGAGTCTTTTATCGTGTTAAATATTGCATCAAAATTACTTATGAAATAGTAAATGTCTATTTTTAAATAGGGGGACTTTTCTCAGAGGTCTTCGTCAGGAGTCTTGTTCTGCAGCAATAGGAAAGTAGCGTGGAGTCTGGCCAGCTCCCTTACCACCAGGACAGCGTGGGCCTTGTCCATCCCATGCCTACAGTCAGCCATTTTGTAGCCCATAGGTCGTAAAGACGAAGTGTCGGTATTCATCTTGGGTTCTGTAGAAAAAAATAAAACATGTATCCCATAACACTCACCAAAAACAAAATGGTTTGAGAGAAGAGAAAGTTTAAGGAAAGCTAAAGTCTTTGGACTGTTCAGGACATGTTCCTATACCCTAAATCAAGTGTACCCCATTACTATTAGTGAAGGTCCAGTAACAGTTTCGTACGTGCCAGAGGTTCGGATGATAGTCTACTTCGAAATGTGGGAATATGAATCTGATACCAGAACATTTTACAATTTATTTGAACTACACAAGTATTAATCTTCAAAATATTTTCATAAATTTCAACTTCAGATATCAATAAATTTCGTAATGACAATAATTACAATGATAATGATAATTATAATAACAGTTATACTAATAAAAGTAATAATGATAACAATAATAATAATAATAATAATAATAATAATAATAATAATAATAATAATAATCATAATTAAGAAAATAATGATAATAATAATAATAACAATAATAATAATAATAATAATAATAATAATAATAATAATAATAATAATAATTTGAATAATATGAATGATAATGATAGATTGAAGAAGGCAGAGATCTCGGTGGGCAGGTTGAACTCGATTTGTCTAACACTGAATTATCCGATATCAAAGTTTAATATCAGATATCTATATTTTTACTTTCTCTCTCTCTCTCTCTCTCTCTCTCTCTCTCTCTCTATATATATATATATATATATATATATATATATATATATATATATATATATATATATATATATATATATATATATATATATACATATATATATATATATATATATATATATATATATATATATATATATATATATATATATATATTGTGACAAGCCCCGCGCGCGGGAGTCGTGGGAGAACCATGTGGTGAGAGAGAAGGCGTGCGGGGAAGGACAAAGGGGGGTGTGAGCTGCCTGAGGCACGATGTTAGGAGTGTCCCGCGCTCTTGTATGTAAATTTTACTTAAGTTCGTTTTTGTTCTTTCTTTAATTTTCACGTCCCTCCCCCTTTTCTCTTTGCATTACAAGGGGGTCTCCCTTGTAGTCCATTCTTTCCTGCAGCCCCTCGTATCTTTGGTTTTGTTCCAGGTTGTCTCTGTGGCCTGTAATAAATTTGTGAAAGAAAAAAAAATTTCTCAGCGAGGAAGAGCGGCCGAGCGGTGCAGGAAGTGTTGGGAGTGTGACCTGGTAATCCTCTGTGGAGGAGAGTGGGGAGTGGGGGGTACTGGCAGTAAGTTAGGCAGTCAAAAACCAGTCATAGCCCATAGGCTAACAGCCGTTGCGATAACACACTTCTGTTTGAGTTCCCGCCCTGGGCACTATTTCGTCTTGTAACCTTTGTCACACTTAAAAGAGTGGGTTTAAGACTGGCCTGTTTAGCTAAGGGGTATGTTTGCTTAGTTGGCAGTAAAGGTCCTGCCTTGTAGAACTGGTTACAGTGCCAGAGTGGTGGAGAAATGTGTTGGGTGTTTTGCACATCTGTCTGTGATTCCATCCAAGGTTTTCAGTTCCAGGGAGTCCGTGTAAGCAGGATCTGGATACTGTCAATGTTTTGAGTCTTGGGAAGTGGTTTCAGTGTTGTCTTTGTTGTGTTTTGAGCCCATCATCTGGGCCCTCTTACATTCATTGTAATCATTAGGCGGCGAGGTAACTCACCCCTGAGTATATTTGTTTTCACGGCTCATATAACTCACTGTAGAGAGTTCTGCAGCAAGGGGCTGTTCTACAGGGTGTTAGTGAGCTGAGAGGAGATATTGTTCAGCCAGGAGTGGGGTGGAAAGACACCTTGTGGGCGATATCCTGGTGGGGCAATAGCTCCTTGCCTGTGCACTGTAATATATTGCTCACTGTAATCCTCTTTAGAATGTAAGGAGGAGAAGGTGGTTACTAATGAGAGTTTCCTTGTCCTTTGGAGGGTAAAAAGGACTGGCGACCTCTGTACGTTTCGGGGTGGCTGTATGTGCGGTGTTGGCTAAGGGTGCAGAGATGTAGTAAGCCCTGTACACCCGTTTCTTGCTTTTTTGTCCAGCCACCGGCGAGTGGCCCTCGGAGTGATTGGCCCAGAGTGGCAGTCGGTTTTCCTTGTCCTTTGGTGGGTTAATGGCCCAGAGTGGCAGTCGGTTTTCCTTGTCCTTTGGTGGGTTAAAAGGACGGGTAAGTAGCCGCAATACAGTTCGTATACACTCGTAGCGTGACTGGCTGGGTGGTGCAAAAGCAAACACCCGGCACGGGGGCATAAGAACCGTGCCCTGCGGTATGTCCGTAACTATATATATATATATATATATATATATATATATATATATATATATATATATATATATATATATATATATATATATATATATATGAGATATAGCTTGAAAATCTTTAATTTCTCAGTAGCAATTCATGACTTACTCTTACACTGGAAACTTTTCAACACATTTTCAATGTTTTTTACATGGTAGTACACATCACCACTTCCCTGAACGTACCGTGTAATGTCATTTATCATTGTCTGCCATCGTGAAGGCTGGTGTAGTGTTGGTGTAATACGGTGGTGGCTTAAGGGATACTGCCCGTGTGAAGTGACTCGTCAAGGAATTGTATTCGCTCTGATGAGATGCTGGAGTTGCTATACACTGCCAGTTAGATACGGACCATTCGTGTAACACATCATGATACTAGACTTTTACTTTCTTTATCGTGTCATGTATTCTGCATGTACCAATTACCACCACGACCACCGCCTAATAGATTGTACTGAAGGTGAAGGTAACAGATGTAATAAAATAAAGGTTGGATTGATGATATGTCTCCGATTACCACTATAAACCAATCAGTACTTTACAAACATTAATACGTATTGTATGGGGGTTAGCGCGCTTGGCTTACAATCCAGAGGTGTCGAAATCGAATCCGAAATTAGGCGGAGACAGTTAGACTTATATTCTTACACGTT
Source organism: Cancer borealis (assembly GCA_036785275.1). Classification (NCBI taxonomy): domain Eukaryota; kingdom Metazoa; phylum Arthropoda; class Malacostraca; order Decapoda; family Cancridae; genus Cancer; species Cancer borealis. Next base: position 50,321 of record JAXIVD010001908.1, on the reverse strand, counting down.
ATAACTCATTTTCATCTAAAATTAAATTGGTACAGGACAAAAAACAATGAAATGTGACGCACAACGTCAACATTCTCGGCATAAATAATCGGTGCTTCGTAGTATGCCGTAGCCTTGCTATATGGTATACAGAGGAACGCGATGGCTGCCAGAGGATTGTTAGTTTCACTATCATTAAAATATAAATTTTAAATGGTCCTGATCAAGACGTCCATTGTAAATGACTCTCCCTTCTTCCTAACAAAAGGTGGACGTTTAGATGCTTAGACAAATTTACTTTGACAGGATCCATTATTGTTATAAATAAATTGATTTTATTCACAATCGGTTAATACTTTCTCTCTCTCTCTCTCTCTCTCTCTCTCTCTCTCTCTCTGTCTCTCTCTCTCTCTCTCTCTCTCTCTCTCTCTCTCTCTCTCTCTCTCTCTCTCTCTCTCTCTCTCTCTCTCTCTCTCTCTCTCTCTCACGGAATAATTCCTTCTTCCATCATTTCGTCGAAAACAGATCGAAATCTTTCTTTCACAAGAGGGTTTGTGTCCAGCATATTTATTGACTTCTCTCTCACTTATTGCAACGTTTCTTCTAAATTCTCATCAGATTCCTTTGTATCTTCAGTCTCAAACAACACCACCGGCACACACATCATGGCCATTATTGTACCATTGAGATTCTTAGCTTTAAAATCTTTGAGGAGTTGCTCCTGCGTGAATGGTACTTTTTGGCTGCCATCGTCTATGATGTCTCTGAAAGTACTGTAGTAGGAACCTAATAAGGCCTTAACATTAGGCTTCCTGACGTCCCCCGTCATGCTGCTGAAGAGGAGGTAGTTGAGATCGAAGACAGGAGTGGTGTGGGACGCCAACTGTAAGTGTCGAGCAGCATCACGTCCTCGGGGTGGCCGTCCTCGCTGTACCTGCCGGAGGTGAAGTCAAGTAACATGTATGCATGCTGTAGGTAGTCTCAGCTTCAGTATGTAATTATACCCTACAATGTCCTAGCATGTCTGCGAAGATTAATCTAATTGGACTGAATTAATATATTTTGCAGTTAAATGATGAAAGAACAGGGTGACAAAGGTGTAAGAATGATACAAAGTGTTGCCTTAAAGCGTGGTCACATTAGCTTCTGATATCGCTTGGTCTAGCAATATGGCTGGATTGGCTAGCCATTTGCGCTGCATTGGCTAGCCATTTGCGCTGCATTGGCTACTGATTCTTGCTGCACTGAGCTAGCGGTCAGAACGGTCTTCAGTGGCGGTAGCGATAGACGAATGTAGGTACTAAGAAACTATCGTTTATTCAGTATATATGTGTAATGAGCTGGTATTTACCTCCCCTTTTATAACTAACTGAAAAACTGGCCCCACAGCTCAACCCAGGGCTTGCCTTACAACCAACTCAAGACATACAAAAAACCCCTTAATGATGACAGCAAATAGAAACTCCTATTAGGGTCAATTAAACGTGCCTTTCCATTTGACAAGTTCAATCCTAACAACTTACAAATACCACAGCCAAGAAATACTAATTCCTCCAAACTCAAAACCTCATTTCTCGTATGAGTCTCTCTTATATCAACACAGAACAAAATGGTCTCCCGTGCTTACAATACACTACTCTTCACCGGTCTCCACACACACACTTCACCACAACCACCTCCCAATGGTTTCCACTGCACAGCCTGCACTCTTGCTTGTCCCCTCCAGCACGCCTCCGCTAGGCAGTCCTCCCAATGACAGACACTGGGGATCACTGGTCCTCTCCTTCTCCACAGACTGAATCACCGTGTAGGCACTCGTCTCCACATCAACCACGGTCACAAGTCCTGGGTGCTCAGTAGACACGCTTCGCCACCGTTACTCCCACACAGAACTCCTGTAATCACCCAAGCCCTCACTAACATCACCTCCTCATATTATTCACATTGTTCTATCTTTAAACTTATAGGTAAGGTACAATAATAGGCTACATACCTGCTGTACTGTGGTCATACACCTAGAATATCCAGATCCAAAATCACCGTGGCTTCTTCTTACATCCAAAACCACAACGAACGCCACCTTCCCGTCAAACATAGACTCATTTCATAAAACCGCTAGCCGACGAGCTTTGCATGGAATCGCGGGCTACACTGAATTCTTCACATTTGCAACAAAAAAAAATATTGCACTTCTTTTCTTAATGATATTTTATGAGTATCGAAAAAATAGGATAGACGACACTACAAAAAAACACCCGAATATAAGTTTTAATTCGATGCAAATATAGCATTTACTTCTCGCATGACATAAATGGAACGCTACCAAAACAAACTTTTCTACAAAGGCCAAAAACATGAATAGTTCAACTCATTGGCCCCATGATACTATTACAAGTCTGAGCGTCTGAACCTTTGCGGTTATCTCTTAAATAGTTGTGCTGCACAACAAATGTAAATATAAGCTTATAAACATATTCGGGCTTTGATATAATGGCTGATATGAATACTCTAAATTTAGCTGCAAGTATACCAAATGCATTTTCTGAAATTGGTCTTGCTCGTGACAGTCTATAATTGAAGATCTGTTGATCAGCAGTCAGATTTTTACCTGGGAAGGGCTTCATCAGGTAAATCTGTTAAGAGGGAAGGCATCGTCACCAACTATGACATAGGGAGACTGCACTGTAGAAAAAGGCAGCGTTGTAGTTTGTGGGATATCAAGCCTATCTCCTTCTAAATATGTGCTTTCTTTTATATATATTAAATGCACGAAGATTGCATTGATCCCATAAACTAGCATCACTCGCCCCTGCCTTGTGCTCCAACATCAACATACAGGAATTTTTAATCAGCATCAACAAGTGCTAATATTATGATGCTATGGTTACTTTTAGTCCTAATACTCTGACCCAGTATTTGGTGGTTTTGTTACTAGAAAGCGCTTTTTTTATATTTATGAATTTCATGTATTGTTCTTTGTTTTTGTGTATAATTTTCATTTCTTGCCATGTTTATAATATATAAACAGCTTCTGCCAGAAAACTTACGTTTGACAGATCAATGTCATATCGTCACACTAACCCATGTATTATGAAAATGTATATCAATTTTATAGCAATAAACAAATTAATCTGACTCTGAAAAGCTGATTTCGCTAGCGGAATCAGCGAGTGGTTCTACTTGTGAGTGTGACCAGACTGCTAGTCGTATCGCTGTCAAGCCAGGGAAAACGGAAGCCAGTCTAGCGTTAGCAATAGCTAGTGTGACCGTAGCTTTAACTCACCTGAAGAGAAATTTGATGATCCAACAGTCCCCGTGACACACCACCTTAGGCTCACCGCATTCCAGCTGTTCGTATAAGATTTCCACTAAGTTAAGAATGACAAGTGTCTATTCAGGCACTGACTCCTTCGTATCCTCCTACTTTAGTAACGATTTCTCGGGGAAAGGTCAAACTGTCTGCCATCATGTTCAACATTGAATCAATATTACTTATAAAGTAGTAAAGGCCCTTTTTTTTTTTTTTTTAAATGTGTATCGGTGATTAGTTTTGGTACCGGGCCGGTCACCGCGTGGCTTGGAAGAGTGGAGGTAGAGGGGTAGCGTGGATGATGGAGGTCTTGTTGAAACACACACGGCTTGATATAGATGATATATTGACACAACACGACTTGAGTAGATACAGGATATACAGTGACTATGACCTTTGCCTGCCTTGAGAGAGATGACGAAACGTTGATGATGGTAGCGAGCTGAGAGATGAGCGACTGGTTGATGTAGTCGCCAGGCTGAGAATGAGGGTGAGAAGTGGTGGTGTGGGCTCAGCCGCGGTCAGGAAGGGTCGACTCCAGGTGGACTACGCGCCTATGATTGGTCGGGACTGACCCGGGAGAATGACGTCACGGGAACAGAGCTGTGTGATGGGGTCCTGCACGTAGGCCGTGGGTCGGCTTTGACCTGACGCCTTGGCTGGGATGTGAATTCTAGGAAAATTCCTTACCCGCATACACTCTCTCTCTCTTAGCTAGAAACAATGAATATCTTAAAACTAGTTAACAATGATATACAGATATGATATGATACAAATACTTCCCCCTTGGAAGCATACGTCCTCGTATGTTGAGCTAAAGAGTACAATCAGAGAGGGGGGACGATGAAATACATTGAAACAATACAGAATACACAATAAGACATAAGACATAATAAAAATACATGAGACATGAACAAGAATCAGGATGTAGCCTTTACATAGATACATATATATACATAGTTGGACAGGAATGAAAGGAAAGATGAAGGAAATGGCTAGTAGACTGGGCGAGACCGGAGCTGATATTTAGGTGAGGATGAGATGGGGGGTGAAGGTGGCTGACTTTCAACAATGTCAGGAGCATTTTCTGGTAGTGGAGAGGTAGGTTCGAAATCGAAACCACGATCAACCCGTTTGAGATGGTCTCTGTGAACAAAGTTTTCACTGCCTGAACTTAGGTTTCTGAGTTTGAACTTGTGACCGGCCATCTTTTCAATTACACGGTGAGGTCCGTTGAATCGGGGGTCGAGCTTAGAGTGGCGGTCTTGGACTTTGGTGAACACGATGTCACCAACCTCGATGTCATGCGGTTTAGCGCGCTGATGCTGTTTATGCAGCATAGATTCCTGAGAGGCGGTAAGTCTGTCACGGACGGACATATGAATGCGCTGGAAAGCTGAAACGCGATTCTGAACATAATCGTCAACGTTGTATAGAGGACGAGGATCAGAGGAGAGAAACTCATATGGGAGTCTTTTGTCAGAGCCATATAAAATGAAATGTGGAGACTCGTTGATCGATGAGTGAATCGCAGCGTTAAGAGAGCATGCGACTAGGGGAATGTGATCATCCCATGAAGAGCTTGAATTGGCAATGAAGCGTAAGATGTCGAGAATTCGACGGTTTGCTCTCTCGACTTTTCCGTTCGCTTGAGGGGAATATGGAACAATGTTGCACTTTTTAATTTCAAATGACTCGCAAACAGCTTTGAGGATGGCATTGTTGAATTCGGTGCCATTATCTGATAGAAGTACTTTAGGAGATGCATACCGGCATATGACTTCATCTATCAGTGCTCGTGCAACTGAACGTGCAGATTTGTCTTTGAGAGGAACCAAGATGCTGAAGCGTGAAAAACTATCGATACAGACGAGCAAATAGTGAAAACCGTTCTCCGTCAGAGGGAGTTTCAAAATATCGACTGACAGACTGTCCCAAGGAGCATGAGGGATAGGATATGGGAGGTTCGGAGATTCATAATGGAGAGAGGGACGATGCTCAGCGCATGAAGCGCATAAGAGACAATGACGGGTGATGTCTTTCCTCATGGAAGGCCAGAAATATGATCGTTGAGCCTGTTTGAATGCTCTATCTTTGCCTGGATGACCGGCAAGAGGGGAGTCATGAACGTGATACAAGATTATAGGGACAAGAGCTTCTGGAATGACAAGCTGAGATGCATGATGTAATGAATCGTCCTCAGAAATGACAGAACTAGATTTATAGAGGACATCGTCTCGAAGCAAAAAGGAATCTGGGGAGAATGGCAAGCTTGGAAGGTTACTGGCATCACCTGATTCAAGATAATAAATGAGACGTTTGCAGAATTGATCAGACCTTTGAAGGGATTTGACTTCCTCAAGAGTGGGGAGTGACTGTGAGGTTGTGAGCAGACTGACAGGAGCGACATGACGGGACAGAGCGTCAGCGACAGAATTAGCTTTACCTGGGAGGTACGTGAATGAAGGATTGTACTCTTGAACAGTGAGTTGCCAACGGGCAAATTTTCCGGTTAAACTGGTTCCTTTGAATAACTCTGTGACAGCAAAATGATCGGTTAGAACGTGGATCTTATATCCGAGTATGATGTCTCTGAAGTGACGAAGAGACCAAACGACTGCGAGAGCTTCGCGGTGAGTGACACTGTAGTTGCGCTCAGCAGCATTGAGCAGACGACTGGCAAAGGCAACTGCGCGTGATTTACCATTTTCATCTCGTTGCATGAGGACAGAACCGATACCGATGTTTGATGCGTCAGTGCAAAGAATAAACTCCTTATTGAAATTAGGAAATGCGAGGACAGGAGCGTTGCATAAGGCTTGCTTGAGGGTAGCGAATGCTTTCTCGCACTCGTCCGTCCATGCGAATGTTACATTCTTTTTAAACAATGATGTGAGAGGTTGAGCGATTTTACTGAAATCTTTGATAAATTGCCGATAAAATCCTGCAAGGCCAATGAAACTACGAACGTCATCAGCAGAACTAGGAGTAGGAAACTGTGATATCGCATGAATTTTATCGTCAAGAGTGTGGATGCCATCTTTGTCAACCTTGTGGCCTAAGAATTTGATTTCACGTTTGAGGAACTGACATTTACTGAGTTTAAGAGTTAACCCAGCCTTTGCAAAACGTGACAGAACATCTGAGATGGTTTCGAGGTGTTCGGGAAGGTCCTTTGATGCGACTATCACATCGTCTAAGTAACAAAACACCGAGGAGCCTAAGAGGCCAGAGAGAACTGAGTTCATGAGACGCATGAAAGTTAAGGGACTATTACGTAAACCCATGGCCATACGTTTGAAAGCGTACTGGCCAGATGATGTGGTGAAAGCAGTGTAGTGCCGTGAACTTTCTTCTAGCTCGACCTGGAAGAAACCAGACTGAAGGTCGAGGGTGGAAAATACACTGTTTGAATCACCTATTGACTGGAGGAGATCAGACAAGATTGGCATAGGGAATCGATCGGGTATCGTCGCGGCGTTTAAACCACGGAAATCGACGACTACTCTCCACTCACCATTGGACTTAGGAACTAGAAACAGCGGGGCATTGAATGGTGATGCCGCTGGCTCTATGATATCCTCGTCCAGCATGCTTCTGACAGCGTCGTCCATTAACGTCCTGCGGCTGTGTGGGATGCGATAAGCCGGGACGTAGATGGGTGTCGAGTCTGGGGTGAGGTGGATGGAATGACGAACAGCATCGGTCTTGCCCAGAGGTTCACCCGGAAGAGAGACACATGACCTAAAAGTCGATAAGAGGGCAAGTAAATCTGTTTTCGTTTCAGGAAAATCAACATCACCAATATGCTGGTCAAGAAGAGGAGGAGGAGAATCTGAGGCAATTGGTGAAGACATGGATGTGTGACAAGGAGATGAGGTGACAGGGGTGACAGGGGCAGGATAAGGGAGAACTTCGCCTAAAGTCACGCCAGATTGAAGGGATATAGGGTGATTCGTGAGATTCTGAATGGCAATACAGCACGAACTATCCTTGTCTAGAGTTGAAAGAACTGACTCGAGAGCGACACCATTCACTCGGGCAGAGTCGGGCAAACATAAGATGTCTGTCCCGGGGGGCACACCTTTGACGACGACGCGCACCAAACAGAGGTGGGTCTGTGTGACTACCACAGAGGAGGTCAACACAGCTTTCCTGAGTCTGGTGTTCGAGAGGACGTCAGACAGTGTTGTAGGAGAAGAGGGATTGTCGGTATCGCTGTGCAGCGCTTCGCTAGGCGAGTCGGCTGGCGTAGATAAGACAGGATCAGGGATTACTGAGGGTGTCTTGAGCGATGAGGGAGGGACATGAGATGAGTCCTGAGAAGGCGTGTGCATTACAACGTAGACATCAGATGGTGGCGGTGACTCAGGGAAGGGTGAGGCAGAGATGAAGGTGCCATTCTGGGCGATTTGATGAATAGAAGGGAAAAGTGAGATGTTGAAGTGAGACATTGTATGGTATCCTATCAATATTTCAGCTGCAAAACATACATCATCCATGACATAGAAAAAATCTGAGATAGAAGGTTCAAGTGGAGACAAACAGATACTGAGGAGAACCTTTCTATGAGGTATGACAACGTTTCCAGAAATACCACTAACAGTGATGTCTGGTGGATAACTCTGAAACTTGTGCCTTGAGGCGGCAGAGAGTTTTTCAAAAACATGAGTTTTAATGATGTTGACTGAGGCACCAGAATCGAAAAATGCACGGCATTTGTGAGAGGCTAATTTGACGTCAGCAGTCAGACCTTGGAAAAATCCGGAGGATTTAACAGGGACACATGGGAGAGGCACTGTCTGTGCATCCGCGAAAACAACACGTTTATGAGATGACTTACTACCTGCGGTCTTTAGAATGGACTTGAGTGTTACCGAGGAGGTGCGAGGCTCTGGCGCGAATCGTTTCCCGAAGATTGAGAAGACTGCATTTGTTGCTGGAAAAGGCGACATTCCTCAAGTGAGTGACCGCGTTTATTATGAAGGGAGCAGAAGGCATTACTGTTGAAATTATGATAACCTCTTTCGTCAAGCATTACTCGACAGTCCGCTGAGACGTGACCTTTGAGTCCACATCGGTAACATGTTACCTTTCTCGAGTCACGGGAGGATGAACGGTGACGAGAATGAGAGCGTTGATCAGAACGTGACAAATGAGTGTTTGAAGGTGGAGATGGGCTCTGAGGGGAGGAGCTTCGGTGAGAAAATGGGGGCTTGATTGAGGAATACGGTGACTGAACCAAACTTACTGGCTGAGGAACAGGTGGCGATTTCTCTGATATTTTCTTGCACAGATCATACAAGAAATCTTCCTTACTGAATTTAATGTCGCTTGCAACGGTGAAGGTTGGTGAATCGAGCTGAACAAGGAACAGGAAATACGACATAAGGCGTTTGAAATCAGTAGAAGATATATTGCCGTCTGTGTCGATCCACTGAGAGGATTTCATTTGCTCTGTTAACTCAGCACTGAGAGAGGATGCAATATTCTCTGCCTTATACACATCATGAGTAGAACGAGCAATATTAATGAGAGTTTGAGCAATTTTGAGGAAGGAATGAGTTGCACCTAATTTTGAGTGACCAGAGAAATGAGAGATTAATGCTGTGGTGAGTTCATCGTATGTAGAAAAACTGAGGAATTTATCGGTTTTTATGAGTTTTCCCGCAAGACTAGATGGGTCATGACAAATCCGTGATTTTAAAATGGCTAATTTTTCCACATCAGAATAAGCTGAGCGACGTGTACATTCATCATTTACACGCCGGACAAAGGCTTGGACTGATTCAGAGTTAGTACCAGAAAAAGGAGGAATTGAGACATTATCAGATATGAGAGTAACCTGAGGTGTGGGTGTGTGAAGTGACTGGTCGTTAGACATCGTGAGGGAAATAGTGCTCACGTTGAGGAAACACACAAGAAAACAGAGAAACACTGAGTGTACACAAAAAATGTAGAATAACTAGCACAATAAGGAGAAAAATATAATAAGAACTAAGGTACTTAACTAGCAGAGGACCAAGGAGGTGGAACACGTGGGCGCTGACTGGTCACGTGGTGAATGGGCGTATTTCTGGGCTGCGACACGTGGTGAAGAGCGATGGGCGTCTTGAGGGCGGAGACACGTGGTGAGGGCGTGGAAAACTTGTTTGAGGGACCACGTGGTGATGGGTGATGACCGTCTTGAAGGGACACGTGGTGAAGGGCGATGGGCGTCTTGAGGGCGTCTTGAGGTGATGCGTGGGCAGCGAAGATGGCGCGCCGCGAACAAAATGGAGGTAGAGGTGATGGGCGTCTTGAACAGCAGGGCGAGGAGGCTTGTACTCACTCGGAATAGATGCTACTGCAGAAGGGCGACGAAGGAAGCGACTGCAGGGCGTAGAGGAGAACACGAGTGAGCGAGGCAAGGGCGTGTGTAGAGTCACTTACTGAGGCAGAACGATGCACGTGGTGAGTGTAGAGACTTGATGACGGAGGAGGCTGAATCTTGATAATTCGTCGCTTGGAAGGACGAATTCCACCGTTGCACACCAATTGTATCGGTGATTATTTTTGGTACCGGGCCGGTCACCGCGTGGCTTGGAAGAGTGGAGGTAGAGGGGTAGCGTGGATGATGGAGGTCTTGTTGAAACACACACGGCTTGATATAGATGATATATTGACACAACACGACTTGAGTAGATACAGGATATACAGTGACTATGACCTTTGCCTGCCTTGAGAGAGATGACGAAACGTTGATGATGGTAGCGAGCTGAGAGATGAGCGACTGGTTGATGTAGTCGCCAGGCTGAGAATGAGGGTGAGAAGTGGTGGTGTGGGCTCAGCCGCGGTCAGGAAGGGTCGACTCCAGGTGGACTACGCGCCTATGATTGGTCGGGACTGACCCGGGAGAATGACGTCACGGGAACAGAGCTGTGTGATGGGGTCCTGCACGTAGGCCGTGGGTCGGCTTTGACCTGACGCCTTGGCTGGGATGTGAATTCTAGGAAAATTCCTTACCCGCATACACTCTCTCTCTCTTAGCTAGAAACAATGAATATCTTAAAACTAGTTAACAATGATATACAGATATGATATGATACAAATGGGGGCACTTTTCTCTGCGGTATTTGTCAGGAGTCTTGTTCTACAGCAGTAGAGAAGCAGCTCCCTTATCACGAGAGCAGCGTGTGTCATATCTATCCTACGCTTGCGGTCAGCCATTTTGTAGCCCATAGGACGTAGGACTTTTAGGAAAATGATTTCCTTTCCTTTTTTAGACTTGAATGTAGGTATTTTGGAAAATTGATGTCACTGTTACCAATTTCCTTTAAAATATAATCAATCTGTGGTGCCAAGGTGAGGTAAGATTTGGATAATTTTGGAAGACAATTTCATTAAAGTTTTCTACGGAGGGAAAAGTTCTACCTGAGTTGAGTTCACCACGTAGACCACCTCGGAACTCCTGCCGTTCAGCACATACTTAATTTCGACGCTGCTCACCACACGCACACACACACACACACACACACACACACACACACACACACACACACACACACACACACACACACACACACACACACACACATATATATATATATATATATATATATATATATATATATATATATATATATATATATATATATATATATATGTAATTGTCTCCTTTCTTGGTGAAATCCACGACCTTCCAGTCGGTAAAGTGTGCGACAGTGCTCTTGTCTGAGATGAGCACCGCCTGAACATGGTTTTCTGTCACCAGGCTGTGCGGCGTTACTGCCGTTGAAGATGAAGTGTTTCACCTTGGGTTCTGTAGAACAAAAGAAGTAATATGTATATCATAACACTCACCAAAGACTACAAAATGGTATGACGTGCAAATAGAGAGATAAAGTCTCTGCGTTGACGAATTTAACGTTTTATTATGTGCCAATGGATTCTGTCGTGAGGAAGGAATATGCGACACATTTACACAAAGAATGACTCTTAAACATGATGTCATCAAGAGGAGATAGTGATCTTGCTCTCTCGAATGCTGTCATGACACTCTTATTGCTTATTGCTGTAGTGCTTTTTGGTTCCCTTCTACGTCCATTCTGCTTTATGATGCTTTATGGCTAAAGTGTCAATGTGAACTGGCAAAAACATTTTTTTTTAATTCTCCTGGCCTCAGTGGAGCAGTGGTTAGCACATCTGACTACGAATCCGCTGGCCCGAGTTCGATCCCGGACGTAGGCAGTCAGATCACAGCTGTTCATCCTTCCAAACGGATTGATAGATAAATGGGTACTTAGAGAAACCTGGGCAAGATAAACTGTGGAAAGTCGGATGTCATAGTGGCCCTGTGTCCCGGCGTAACGGATTAATTTCCACCACAGGCTTAAAGGCCAATTCGACGGGAGATGAGTGCACGCACCAACGTGCAGCTATAGCGTATGCCCCCACTTCACCTTATGTCTTTATCCTGGAAATAACACACATTTTCATGTCAGATACAATTGTCCCGAAAAGTCTTATCATTAAAGGCGTTTACATGTAGTGTCAAGTCGACTTGATAAAAAGCAAAATTTTGACAAGTTTTGGCAAATCCACCCAAAACACGAATTTCTGCGTTTGCCCTCTGACCAAACACCCAATCAGGGCACAGCAACATCCAACATCATCTACCAAAGACACTCAACGGAATATATTTCGAATAAATTAGAGAAAACTGAATGTTTGAGACCATTACAGTGGGTTTAATACATAAGATTTATGTTACTTTTGATATAAAAAAAAACACGTATAATGATTGAAATATATTAGGGAAGTTGTAGTAAATAGCGATATGTTGGCCTCTAACCTGGGGGAGGAGGGTGGAGTTGTGTGTAGTTTCATATCAGGATATATTTTCGAATAAATTCAAGGTGTTATTAGGTAAGAATAACTGCATTGAATGTAATAATATATATTAATGTATTTATTTAATTGTAAAAGAAGACAAGGCAAATGCTGTTATTAGATATTTAGAAAGGATAAATATGATGCATTATCGTACATAACAATCATGTTATGTCATGTTTGGCTTGGTAAATTAACCTCGATATATGGATATATCGATGTATCGTCACAGATAAAAAAAAAATATAGCAGCTTTTATACACTCTAAACACCGTTATAATTTAATAACATCATTATTACGTGTGAATTAGGATGTGAAAATATAGTAAAAGCAATGAAATAAATAAATAATAATGCTTTTATCGAGGTAAGAAGAAATGAGCTTTGCCCCAAGAGGCCATAACTCCGCCCATTCAAGAGGCTGTAGCTCCGCCCTCACGTTCGTCTTTTGTTAAGGAAGCGTATTGAAATAATATATGAGGATAATAATGAAATAAACTTAGCGTCAGGGTAGCCACGGAGGGTTATAGAGTTAGGTTAAGAAGGACTATTGTTAAAGGGAACAAGATGCAGGCAGGAGGCGAGATACTGCTAGCTAGTAGTGCGTTAAAGACTTGTGGAGACTGGCGGTGAATGTGTTGTCTCTGCCGCTCCTGCAAAAAAGTGATCTTGCGCATGCGCACCTCCCTCTATCCAAACAGGACGCCTCTAAACGTGTTCGTGAAGGGCACAGATGTTTTGGCCACTGATGTAAACGCCTTAAGTCCAGGCTGATTTTACTTATAAAGTGTTACTTACCAACTTCCCCAGTTAGTTTTTTTTTTTTTTTGTCATTTATTACATAGCAAATGACAAGGAAATTCCGTCTAGCTACAAAAGTTGTCAGATGTCACAAAATGAGCACAACCAAACTTGCTTTATTGACATGACTCTTTGGACAACTGTACACCTGATGGTGCACATGATGTGTTTTGTTCGTATTGTAAGAGGTTTGCTTGACTCCTTGGCATCTGTCGTTGAAATGTGAACGATAAAGTCACCTTAGAGATCAGTGTGAAGTGTTTAGCAAGTCGTTGCTGTGACATACTTCAACACACTTCAACGCTGCTTTTGTTCTATCAATGCTTTGCTTAAAGTAAATCACTTTAGTTTATGCTAAGTTGTAATACTAGGGAATGTCATATTGCTGCCTTTAACGTGGTATTTCTGAAATAAAAAGAACGTCTACAAGGAAAGCAAGTACGGTTAAAGGAAGAGCTTTCATTTAACTTTGCTTGTATGACTTATTCTTACACTGCCTATGTTGGCACACGAATTCATGACAATTGAAACACACCCAGGGAAACATCTTGATATTGCTTCTCAAGTGACAGTAGGAATAAACACTTCCTGCAGATTCCCGTTCAAGTCACCACTTTTGTCTGCCATCCTGATTCCTGAAGCCTAGTGTCGTCCTGCTTGTGGTGATGCGGTTCGTGTACTGACGTGGTATCGGATGTACGATTATTTTGCTCTGGTGCTTTTGTAGCGGGAGAAGGTGCTGGTGTGTAATTTTTTATTGCAATTCCATTATAGATTGGCACGGGCTTTCTAAGAGCCTGTCTTTATTAAGCAGTTAGATATTACAGTAGGTAGCCGGTTGAAGGGTATGAAGTGATGGTTTCAGCAAGTGCATATAGGGATGTAAGTTGTGTGATAGCAGAGGCGTAGGCAGGCGGTGTAAGGCAGTGCAGGGCATAGTGCAGTAGTTGTGATTCCTCCTGCGCTTGTTATCATGACACAAATGTATATCATCTGTAAGTATGCTTATCGATCTTTTTCATATATTTTCGGACGCCATTATTTTTCTCTTGTTTATTGTCTTCGAGCAATGGCAATATTAGAGGTAAGGATTCGCTTTAAGTTAAACTATATCTAATGTAGTGTAATCAAGGCCACATGATAATCCTGGCGTGTCATGATCTGTGTGACCACTATAAACATTATACAATTTTCTTAGTGATCCATCTAGCGATGGATCACTAAGAAAATTGATTTAATGTTTGTATTGTTTATGTTTCAAACTTTATATCTTGAACATATAGGTATCTTAAATCAATATTCTAAATTAGCTGACATTAAGAAGGGCTGGGAGAATCATTACAAACATAATGGCATAATTCGTATAGTAATGATGGAGACCAGGGTTGGGTCCAAGTACATGTACTTGTACTTGTACTTGTAATTAAGTACAGATTGTCATGTACTTGTACTTGGAGTTTAAAATGTTACTTGTACTTGTACTTGTACTTGTACTTGCACTTAGACCCAAAGTACTTGAAAAATACCAAGTATATTCAAGTACATACAAGTACATTGTATCTAATCAAAAGTTATTTACTTTATATAGATTCTAGCGAACTTTGTGTTGATACTATTGGGTAAATACGTACATTAAGTGTTATGATATTGTAGTGTAACATAGGATAAAGGGGCATAATTATGAAGCATTTTCTCAATTGGTAAAATGCTACAGTAGACACCGTCTTGAAAGGGCCAGACGCATTTATTTCTTGTAAATGTATTAGCTATTGTCCAACACCAACCAAATACTATTGATTATGATATGCCACACGACATCTCGTGTGTCGGACTCGCGGCGTGGCAGACTTCCGCTATCTCTTGCAAGGCCTATTCGGCAAGTGTTTGGTCTAATGTTTATTAGTTAAATAGGATGGGCTTCATATGTTATTGAAGACCCTTTTAGTATTCTAGGATGTAGGTGTGTTTCTTTGTTATGTGCAACTGCGTTAAGGAGAATTCAGGAAAAAAGAGAAGTGTGTTTAACTTTCTTCCTAACCATCCACATCCATGGTCTAACCAGTTGATGCCTGACACCACGTCGTCTTGAAAGTTAGCTATACACCAATCTATATTAAATTATTGGTACAGGAAAGGAGGGATAACATGGATTTCCATCTAAAACAAGAAATAAATGTGTATTTTTAATAGGGTATATTTGCAAATATGTGACAGGTTAGATTGAAATTTTATGAGAAGGAAAGAGTTCCAGTTATTGGTGCATTATAGCAGCAGTCCCTTCTCTGTTCCCTTCTACTTTCTCTATCCTCATTTTCAATCCAAAGTTGGCTGTTGCGCATATGTGCGTAACGACATTACTTGCTCTCATGCCCACAATCTTGAATCTTCAGAATTTTCTACCATCTGGCTAAGACTTCAATGTCACTCTCTAACTAAATTCATCTGTGCTATATATCCCTCACCTAATTCCTCTGAATATGCAAAATTCTTTGACAATTTGACTTGCACAGTGGCGTACATGCTATCTCACTTTCCTTATGCTGAGATCTCCATTTTAGGGGATTTCAATGTTCACCACCAGCTTTGGCTTTCATTTTCTTTCAATGACCAACCTGGTGAACAAACCTTCAACTTTGCTATCCTTCATGACCTAGAGCAGCTAGTGCAGTTCCCTACCCGTATCCCTGACCGCCTTAGAGACACACCCAACATCCTTGATCTTTTCCTAACTTCCAACCCTTCAGCTTACTCTGTTAAACTTTCCTCTCCGTTGGGCTCCTCCGATCACAATCTTATTTTTGTTACCTGTCCTGTCATTCCAGTGCAGCCTCAGGACCCGCCTAAGCAGAGTTGCTTCTGACATTTCAACTCTGCTAAGTAGAAGGACCTGAGGCAGTACTATTCTGATTTTCCTTGGTATGATTATTGCTTCCATGTCAGAAATCCTTCTATTTGTGCCGAGCGCATAACAGAAGTGATTATCTCTGACATGGAGCTATACATTCCTCATACTTACTCTAATACTAAAGCTAAAAACCCTGGTTTAACTTTGCTTGTTCTCGTGCTGTCAATGATAAAGAGGCGGCTCACAAACAGTACCGTAACAATCCATCTGCTGAAACTCATGTCCTATATATTTCTGCCCGTAATCATGCCAAATCTATTCTCCAACTTACTAAAAACTCTTACCTCAATAGAAAATGTCAAAGTCTTTCCAACTCTAACTCTTCTCGTGATTTCTGGCATCTAGCCAATAATATCTCTAATAACAATTTTACTTCTTCATCTTTCCCTCCTTTACTTCAACCAGATGGCCCCACAGCTGTCTTTTCTTTCTCTAAATCTGAACTCTTCGCTCAAACTTTTGCTACCAACTCTACTTTGGATGATACTGGGCATTTTCCTTCTACTCCTCCACCCTCTGACTACTACATCCCTAAAATAAAATTTCTTTATTATGACGTATTCCAGGCAGGCCCTCTCTGGCCTTGATTCTCGGAAGGCTTTCGGTCCGGATGGAGTCCCTCCTGTTGTTCTCAAAAACTGTGCTTCCGAACTCGCTCACTGCCTCGTCAAACTCTTTCGTCTGTGTCTCTACTTCTACCTATCCTTCTTGCTGGAAGTTTGCTCACATTCAACCTGTCCCTAAAAAAGATGACTGCTCCAATCCTTCTAACTACTACCCTATAGCTTTGATTCCTTGTCTTTTTAAAGCCTTTGAGTCTGTCCTTAATAAGAAGATAATGAGGCATCTATCATCTCACAACCTTTTCTCTGATTCCCAGTATGGCTTCCGTAAAGGTCGATCTACTGGTGATCTTGCTTTCCTAACTGAGTCTTGGTCATCCTCTTTTAGAGACTTCAGTGAAAACTTTGTTTTTGGCCTCGACGTATCAAACGCCTTCGATAGAGTCTGGCATAAATCTCTAATTACTAAACTACCCTCCTACGGATTCTATCCTTTTCTCTGTATCTTCATCTCCAGTTTCCTTTCTGACCGGTCTATTGTTGCTGTAGTGGTCACTGTTCTTCTCCTAAAACTATCAACAGTGGTGTTCCTCAGGGTTCTGTCCTATCACCCACTCTTTTTCTATTATTCATCAATGCCCTATCCACTCCTATGCTAATGGCATCACCTTGCATTTTTCAACGTTGTACAACAGACGCCCAACCCAACAAAAATTAAATGACTCAAGGCGAGATGCTATAGGACGCTTAACTTCTGGTCTTTCACTAGTTTCTGATTTGGGCAGAGCAAACCTTGTGCTGTTTAATGCCTCAAAAACTCAATTTCTACAACTATCTACTCGACATAACCTTCAAGATAACTACCCCCTCTTCTTGATTGACACTCAACTTCCCTTCTCCTCCACATTAAACACACTCGGTCTATCATTTACTAAAAATCTAAACTGGCAATTTGATATCTCTAATTTTGCTACATCAGCTTCCTAGAAGTTAGGTGTTCTATGGCGTCTGCGTCCATTTTTCTCTCCCTCTCAGCTGCGTGTTCTGTACAGGGGTCTTATCCGCCCATATATGGAGTATGGCTCTCATGTCTGGGGAGGCTGAACTCATACAGCTCTTTTAAACAGGGTGAAGTCTAAAGCTTTTCGCCTAATCAACTCTCCTCCTCTAACTGACTGTCTTGACTCTTTAAGTCACCGCCGCAATGTTGCATCTTTATCTATCTTCTACCGCTATTTTCATGCTGACTACTCTTCTGAACTTGCTAACTGCATGCCTCCCCCCTTCCCGCGGCCTCGCTGCACAAGACTTTCTACTTCATCTCATCCTTATTCTGTCCATCTACCTAATGCAAGAGTTAACCAGTATCTTCACTCGTACATCTCTTACACTGGTAAACTCTGAAACTCTCTTCCTTTGTCTGTTTTTCTACCTGTCTATTGTACTGGGAATCCAAATGAGCAGCCAACGACAGAATCATAACGTCACAGTTTATTGATTGCAGCAGTGTTTTGGCCTGAAACACAGCGTTTTCTTAACACTATGCATGTGTATACATGTCACTTCACTTCCCTCTACGAATCAGCAGACACCAGATTACTAAATACACACTTAATTACCACACAACTACTTCAGTATGAATCAACACAACAAATCACTGAATTCATGCTTAATTGCCATACAACTAACAACTTTAATTACATGAAAAGTACTCAGTTCGGTGGCCCACAGTGATGTCTTCCGAATCCCAGTATCACAGCCCTGACCTGCCAACACTCCATCAGATCTACTCCCACAACTATCATCCAGTCCGGGTATCCTCTACATCCTCCGTCTGTCGAACAATAACATCCAACGTACATGACCTATACTATATCCGTACATGTCAAATGTTTTTATAATACACCAACATAATCTAAATCAAAGCAAAGTGGAGGCACAAACCAGCCTGCAGAATGGAGCCCCATCTACATCGAAAACCACAGCATAGTGGTGGGCCGGCTTTGACACCCGTCAGGCCGACCATGTTCACAGGTAGTGGGTAAAACAAAACACAACCAAGATGCGCGTACATACACAGCTAACTTTCAAATTAAATATACATAGCCCAAACTCTTATGCTATATTATATAAAGTAGCCAATAAATATCATATTAATGATACACTCCACCCCAACCAAAAGTGTACTGATAATACATGAATGTAGTACACAAATTTTTTTACTAAATACTAGATGCAGATACCAACAATCTAAACCATCAACTAATAAATGTAGTAATCAACTTGCACATTAAACTTGTTCTTCCTTAGGTAATAACACTATCAATCTATGCACTGATCTACTCATGACTTTGTCTGCTGCTCCCAAATATCCTTTGCCTTTCTCAACTATCTTGTACCTTAAGTCTACATCTCTTACAGCTCCATCACGTCCTGGGTCTGCCTTTATTACTTGAGCTAATTTATAGGTACCTCTCACTGCATTACTGTCTTGGACTAAGACCACATCACCAACGCTTATATTCCTCCTATTTGTGTGCCATTTTTGTCTCACCAGCATTGTTGGAAAGAAATTCCTATGCCAATTTTTTCAAAACGAGTCTACAATTTTCTGAATAAAGTCTAGCTTTCTTTTATGATCTCCACCAACGTCATATGTTCCCTTTGGACATTCAACACTAGCTCAGCCCAGAAGCAGATCATTAGGGCAGAGGTAATTTCCAAGTTCTAAATTAAAACAAGGCTTTATCCCTATGGGTCTTTCATTCATCACATTAGCTACGTTGAAAAAGACTGTCTGAAGTTCATCAAGAGTTAATACAGTCTCCAATAACTATACAAATGCTTCTTTTTACAGATTTTATAAGGGATTCACTGACATCATTGTACCAAGGTTCATCACTTGGTTTGTTGAATTTCCAAATAACTCCCTCATTTTTAACCAATTTTTTTTATATTTCATCATGATGCCTCTGAGCATACTCAATATCCAATTTCCTTAATCTATTTTCCGTAATTTTAAATCTAGCAACAACTACCTTTACATTATTCCTCCGATACCTGGGGTCCTTTATCTAAGGATATCTTGCTATCCAACACTTTCTTTCTTCATCATATACTAATCCCTCCTCAATCAACTTTAGTTCTCTTCCTTCCTTAATATTAACAGTCACTCACAGGACAACCCTTACATAGGCATTTGATGCATCTTGGATGTCACTGCACCCCACTCTCCTCCAAAGCAAAGAATTTATCTAATTTGGTTTGGAGAGCATCACCATTGAGACACATTTTCAGTGCATATGCGTCTTCACCATATACATAGATTCTCAAAGTCATCCTTAAAACGGGGTTAGTCACTTACATTTCCATCAAATTTAGGAGGCTCAAATGCTTTTATTTTCACTTTAAGCTTGACACAGCTTTGAGCATTTTCAATTTTGCTAATATCTGTCAGTTTCTCATTCTTGACTCTTTCATTGTCTAACATGTATTGTTCAGCCTCTTTGACTAAGGTTTCATCTAAGCTATTATCTCATATTAGATTTAGTATGTCATCATTATATTTTTCTAACTGTCGAAAAGTATCCGAAATCTGTTCATAATTACTTTTCAACAGTGATACTGGCTCACCTTTTCTAATTCCTTCATCCAATAGGGTCACCTTTCTTGTACATTTTCCTTTTGCGATGGACCTCTTCTTCAATAAATCTATTTCCTCTTGCCAACCCATCGTGGAACGAAGCCAAAATGTACTAGGAATCTGAATGAGCAGCAAACCACAGAATCGTAACGTCACAGTTTATTGATTGCAGCAGTGTTTCGGTCTGAAATACGGCGTTTTCTTAACACTATGCATGTGTATACATGTCACTTCACTTCCCACTACGAATCAGCACACGCCAGATCACTAAATACACACTTAATTACCACACAACTACCTCAGTATGAATCAACACAACAAATCACTGAATGCACGTTTGATTGCCACACAATTAATAACTTTAATTACACGAAAAATACTCACTTCGGTGGCCCACAGTGACGTCCTCTGAATCCCAGTATCACAGCCCTGACCTGCCAACACTATATCAGAACTAGTCCCACAACAATCATCCAGTCCGGGTATCCTCTACATCCTCCGTCTGTCGAACAATAACATCCAACGTACATGACCTATACTCTACTCATGTCAAATACTTCAATGATACACCAAAATAATCTAAATCATAGCAAAGTGGAGGTACAAACCAATCTTTGAACCTGCAGAACGGAGGCCCATCCAACCGAAAATCCACAGCACAGTGATGGGCCGGCTTTGACACCCGCCGGGCCGACCATGTTCACAGGTAGCGAGTAAAACAAAACACAACCAAGATGTGCGTATATACAAAGCTAAATTTCAAATTAAATATACATAGCCCAAACTGTTAAGTCCCGTCCACACGATCGAGCATTGCTCTCGAGCACAGGCGAGCGGTCTGTTCGATGAGGAACATCCCGCTTTTGTTCGCCAAACAACGAGCAGAATGCTTGTTCTCTTATTGCTCGAAAACACCGAGCACTGCTCGCGTTCGGGAGTATCATGTCGCTGTCAGACATAGGAAGTTTCATTAAGGAAGCAAGAGACTGTGGTTATCAGTATGACTGGTAGCGAGTAAACGAGATGTCTGCTTCTACTTCCGCTCAAAAACAGTGGTCTAGAGCAGCACTTCTTCATTTAATAGAGGTATATCGGCAACACCCTTGTTTATGGAATGTGAAACTGGACATATACAAAGACAGAAACAAACGAGCAGTAGCCCTCCAGACCATGTCAGAGGAAATGAGAAAAATTGGTGTGTCCGTGACAGCTGACGACACAAAAAAGAAAATAGACATACTCCGTGGCCTTCTGCAGGTATACTCGTCCTCATAGTAGTGTCCTGCTTACTGATAACTGGATTGACCAAAGTCAAAAGTCTATGGAATGTAATTGGATCCATTCTCATGTAGTTTATGAAGTCTTTCTTATGCCCCTTTTGTAGTTCACGCAAGATTGTTACATGACTTCCTAATTGTTTTCTTTTCATAAGCCAATCTTTACACCATTTGCCTTTTTCCACTCTTTCTTTTCTTCTTCACACACACAGCAAGTATTATGCTATACAACACTATTCTCTTCCGATCCTTAATGGTGGGGACCATTGTTATCGTACCGCACACAGCCTGGCCGACCAGTGTCTTTCGCTACTGTGTGTGTTTAACTGGGCCACCGTTTGGACAGCACTACTACTCGTTGTTCTGTGAACAGAAGCGGGATGCTCGTCATCGAGCAGACCGCTCGCCTGTGTTCGAGAGCAATGCTCGATCATGTGGACGGGGCTTTATGCTATATTATATAAAGTAGCCAATAAATATCATATTAATGATACACCCATGACTTAAACTCTTTCAAAAGAGGAGTGTCAAGACACCTCTCATACTAAATTGGACTTCCCCCCATGTCTATATTTCTCCTACTATCCTCTTTACAGGGTCTGGCGACAAGCGGGATTTTTTTTATACTGAATTTATTTTTCCCTTAGCCAGTACCCTTTTAATGTAAAAAAATAAGAAGCTAATGTTAATCAACGCAGGCAACTGTCGTATGTACCACCAATCTGTGACAATAGAATCGGGAGACAATCGCTTGCTTCGCTTGCTCGTGATTTTGGCTGAGTGGTTCTAGGCCATGAGTACGTATTGTGGGATTACGTCAAAAGTAGCTTCCTTTCTATTATTCACACAATAATTTTTGTAGATATAATTATCATTACACAACTCACAGTTGAAGTTCACTGACATTATTACAACACATATACTTCTGCTCTTTGCTAATCATTTGCAGAGTCCTAATAAAATGGTTAGTATCAACTCAATTTCCTACGTCTTAACAAGAGTCTTCTTGCAAGGCTACCAGGAAATATACTATCAATAAACAAATTACACTCATGGTTAGCAATTCAACAAAATTCCAATATTCACAATATGCAGGCTCTTAGTAAAATTTTGTTACTACACATATCATAAAGGCCTTATATCTAACAATAATTACTGTTTTCTACTTACGGTCCTAAGTACAGCAATGGTAGACCTCAGGACGTAGTGGACAGCCATAGTTGGCTTATGAGGAAAAATACTCTGTCGTATCATAATCCCAACTTGGGTCTAGGACAACTGGCCGCAGCCCAACTGCCTGCGGGAAACTAGTCGCGGCCTACTGGCCCCCATATGAAACTTTTTGTTGACAAAATTGATATAATTGTAAAAAAAAAACCTAACTTAACCTAACCTTACCTATAAAATCAACCTAAGTTAGAAGTTACTCCGGTGAAGGCTGACTGGGGACTGACTAACAGTGTAATTGTAATTGTAATGTGGGGGGGGGGGAAATGTGCCAGGCAACAAAGGCCATATGGCACTATTGGGTAGTAGGGTTGGGTAGCATGGCTAGGTGGGGGGGAGGATCGGGCAGGGGTTAGATTAGATGAAGGGTGTTAGCGGCACGGAGAAAGGATATATTCCACTGAAGAACAGACGTGATCAGAAGGGAATAAGACTTGGAATGAAGGAAGGTGAGGGAGGAGTGTTCGCAGGGGGTAAAGGACCGGGGTCCATATCCGTAAGAAGCAAAGAGGAAAGAAGGGGGTCAGGAGCGGGTGAGGTAGGGGGAGAGGGGGAAAGTTGAGAGAGGAGATCGGTGCGGGAGTAGCCAGGTGGTAGGGGAAGAGAGAGAAGAGATCGGGCAGCAGAGGAAGGAGGAGGGGCAGACGAAGGGGACTGCACCGAAGAAGAGGCGAGGTAGGACGAGGAGGAGAGGGGAGAGTAAAGCGGGAAAGGGGGAGAGGGCGGAGCACCGGGGGCAGAGGGGGTGGAAGGGGGCTGGAGGAGGGGTTGGGGAGGAGAGACAGCAGAGGAAGGTGGAGGAGAGAGGGTCGGGGTAGGAGGGAGGTGCTTGGGAGGTGGGTGAACAGAAGCCACAACCTGGATAGGAGAGGCCTACGAAGGACCGTACAAGAAAGTGTAGTAGGGATAGGAAGAGGTGTAGAAGCAACAGACTGGTTAAGGAGGATAGCAGAAGAAGAGATAGAGTGCGGGGAGGAAAAAAAGCGGTACTGGGGAATAGGGGTGGGCGGGCTAGTAAGGAACGTTTCCTGAAGGCATAGGACCATAAGAGGAAATGAGTTGGCGAAGATCCTGTCGATGGGCACGAAAACTACGAATATTCCACTGAAGAACAGACATGATCAGTATGGGATAAGGCTCGGAATGGGTGAGGGTGAGGGAGGAGCGTTCGAAGAAGGAAGGGGGTCAGGAGCGGATGAGGTAGGGGGAGAGGGGGAAGGTTGAGAGAGGAGATCGGTGAGGGAGTAGCCAGGTGGTAGTGGGAGAGAGAGGGGAGATCGGGTAGCAGAGGAAGGTGGAGGAGGGGCAGACGAAGGGGACTGCTGCACCGAAGAACAGGCGGGATAAGACGAGGAGGGGACGGGAGAGTAAAGCGGGGAAGGGGGAGAGGGCGGAGCGCTGGGGGCAGAGAGGGGGGACTGGAGGAAGAGTTGAGGAGGGGAGACAACAGAGGAGGAAGGTGGAGGAGGGGGAGCCGGGGTAGGAGGGAGGTGCTTGGGAGGTGGGTGAACAGAAGCCACGACCTGGATAGGAGGGGCCGGGGGAGGGGATAAGGAGGTAGGAGGAGAGGACAATGGAGTCGTGTTCTTTATGAACGCGATAATGGCATCGAGGTTATCACTCTCGGAAGGAGCGGGCGAGGAAGATGCAGGGCGAGTCCTTTTTGAGAGGTGGAGAGGGGATGAAGAGGTCAAGGCGGGAGTAGGAGAGGGGGTTGGTGGGGGAAAGGAGACCAAAGCCTCAGAATGGTGTTGTCATTTGGTAGAGTGGGAGCGCTGAGGGCGTGGAGAGGGAGGGGCAGGAGTACAGACGGTGGTGGAGGTAGGAGTATCAGGGTCAAGAACGGCAAAAGAATTAGAGCAGATTGAGGATGGAGGGTGGGAGGGAGAGAGGGAAGAGGGAGGGGATAGAGGAGAGGGATGGGCGGAAGGAGGGGTAGGGGAGGGAGGCCGAGGACCGGGGTGGGAAGAAGAGGACGTGGCTGGAAAGTGAGGGGAAGAGGCGGAGGCAGCAACATGGTGAGGAGTAGGGGTGAAGCCTAGGCGACGGGCTTTCTGACGAGCCTCACGTAATGTGAGACCGTCACGGAAGCGAATACCAGCGACTTAAGCCTCAAACTTGTAAGTTGGGCAGCCGCGGTAAAGAGCATTATGGGGGCCACCACAATTGCAGCAGCGCCGGGTAGTAGTATGGCATAGATCGCGGGTGTGGTTAAAGCCACCCAAGAGCGGAGCGGCAGTGTTTTTCGGGGTCTCCAAAGTGCCAACAGTTTCGGCACTGGCGAGGCGGAGGAACATAAGGCCAGACTGGGAGCATGACGCCCCCAACGTAGACATTGGTAGGGAGATCGTGGCGCTTGAAGGAGATCCGTGCAACATTGGTGGAGTTTTTCTGGCGACCTCGGGGGGACAAGGTATAGCAGCGAACGGTGACAGCGTCATACTCGCTGAGTAGGTCTAAAAGGTCAGTGTTACAGTCTGACCAGACCTTGTCGTCAATAGGGCAATCTTGTGGGGAGATTGCAACAGTGCCAGTGCATGTGTTGAGACGGTCGTCAGGGGTCGCACAGATGGGGGTACCGGATGGGGCCAATAATTTGGCCATGGCCTGAGACTGGGCCTCAGACTCCACGCGTACCAGGCGTGAACGGTCAGGTCGAATCTGAAAGTGGACCTTGCCCACTTGTTCCTGTAAACAGCGTTGAAAAAGGAGGGTATTCTCAGCGAAGGGAGCGGAGGGGGGGATAGTGAAGAAACGATCCCAGCAGGCAGGGGCGCAGAAGAGGTCATAGGCAGAGGGGTGAGACGCGCCACGAGAGGTGCCAGTCCGGGCTTGTGCCGTAGTCTTCTTAGAGGAAGAGGGGACATAAGGAGCTAAGGTAGTAATAGAGGAGGATGTAGATGTGACGGGGAGGGAGGCTGGCGGGGTGGTAGGAGTGGAGGAGAGAGTCAGGAGAGCGGTAGACACAGGGGAGGGAAGAGAGGTAGTAGAAAGGGGATGGAAATAGGGACGGTAGAAGGAGGAGCAGGGGGTAGGGGAGGTGAGATGAGACTACAGGGGTACGAATAGAGGCTGTGGTAGTGGTAGAGAAGGATGAGGAGTACTGAGGACCGAATCCTGGGGGAGGCGGGGTGGTGGTAGCAGGAGAGAGAGATGATGTGGGAGATGGAGCATAGAATGGAGAAGTTGTGGAGGGGACAAGGGTACAAGGGAGAGTAAGGAGAGTAGAAGATGATATAGTATTAGGGGTCGAGACCAGGACCATTGGGCAGGCAGAGGTGTCAGGGGGGGGGTGGGGGGCGATCGGCAGCAGAGGCCTCGAGGGACTGGTCGGATACCACTCGAGGGGAATATGGTGAACTTTTATTATCCATATACTGATGAGTTAATAAGAATGGCATCGGGGGTCACGGGTAAACCGCCTACCGGATTGGCAAAAGGGGCCGAGCGCTGCCGCCGGGGACGGGGTACCTCGTCCCCCACAGGACTACCCGGTTTAATAGGTAGCCCTTGTGGCACCGAAAGTTTGCCCCGCAGCGGCGAGCAAAGACCCCGGCCTCGATGCTTACCAGCCTAGGCACCTTCCAGCCAACACAGGACGGCCCACGACGGGCAATCCCCCTGGAGGGCGGCACCGATGACCCACACCAGTCTATGGTCGGGATCATCTTGTTGGTCCTGACGGACACACAAGCCCCCCACCACGTCAAGGTAGATCCCATGGGGGGAGACTAACAGTGTGACAGTCAAGAAGAAGGAGGTTCGTATTCGAGAATCAATCATTCGCTGGTGGGAGTTTAAGGAGCTGTCTTGAATACGTAAACTTATGTGTGTGCAGTTTCCAGTCAGCGGCGGTTAACTGGCCGCTGCCAGTTTCGGCGGCCAGTTGTCCCATTTTCCCCCAACTGGGTTAACCTCTCCTCTACTGAAGGAGGTTGGTTGACCTGTGTTGATCAGAACCCGATCTCTCTCTCTCTCTCTCTCTCTCTCTCTCTCTCTCTCTCTCTCTCTCTCTCTCTCTCTCTCTCTCTCTCTCTCTCTCTCTCTCTCTCTCTCTCTCTCTCTCTCTCTCTCTCTCATTCACTTAGTCCCATTTCTAGTATTTCGTCAAATATAGCTAAAAACATGGCCTTTGCTAATGGGTCCGAGTCCAAAATATCCAAGACTTCTTTTCTTATGTTGCTGAACACACTGTCAATACTTAAACCAACGCACTTTGACGTGTCCACTTTATCTTGAGACTCAAAAATCACGATTGGAATGATTGTTATTGCGAATATTACGCCGGTAAGGGTTTTCTCCTTATAGTCCTTGATGAGCTGCTCCTGTGTGAATGGCATTTTTTGGCCGCCATCTTTCATGATGATACGAAAAGTCTTGTAGTAAGAATCCAGGAAAGCCTCAGTGTTAGGCCTCCTAACTTCCCCCGCCGTGCTGGTGAAGAGGAGGTAGTTGAGATCTGTTGCCGGGGCGGCGTAGCGCACCATTTGTAAGTCGAGCAACATCACGTCCTCAGGATGGCCGGTCTCATTGTACCTGCCGGAGGTCAAGAGACAAGTAACACATCAACAAGCATAAGAGACTGGCCAGGGCTCTACTGAAAAATCTATGCAGAAGCTCGTTTATCGCTTCTCCTTAGGAAGAAAGTTCGGAGACTGGTGAATGAGGCAAATTCATGTGGAAATATATTTTAAGTTTAAAATCGCTTGTAGTATAATATGGAAAGTAAGAAGACTTGTTTTTTTAGAGGGAAAGATGCAACTTTTTTCTTATGCAATTATGCTATTGGGATGCGAAAGGTCAGAGAAAACACATGAAAAAGGGTTGACGGCAAGCTTGCAGCATCGCCTCGCTACTTGCATATCATTACTGTAGGCAGTCCATCTCTAATCCTAAAGAGCCTTAACCTACCATTTCTTTGCATGTCTCCGAAAACTAGCCGAAGAAGCAACATAACAGATAGGAAAGAGAACACTAGCAAGTTTTGCCATTTTTTAATGCAGGAGGATAGGGTTGCCGTAACTCACCTGAACAGAAGGTTGTTGCTCCAGCAGTCCCCGTGACACACCACCTTGGGCTCACCCAATTCCAGCTGGTCGTAGAAGACTTCCACTAAGTTATTGGTGATGTTGTCTATCAAGGTAGCTACTTTCTCGTATCCTTCTACTTTATTTATAATTTCTTTGGCAAATTTCACACTGTTTTCAAATGAAGTTCGTATTGGTTGAGTGGTCCGTGTTATCTCATACCAGTCTTTTTTAAGATACGGATGTTTTGTCTTGAAATCTTGGTTAAGAATCTTGTTCTGTAGGAGGAAGGAGGCAGCGTGGAGTATGGCTAGTTCCTTCAATACAAGAGTGGTGTGGGCCTCGTCCATCCCACGCCTGCCGTTAAACATTTTGTAGCCTTGAGGTCTTAGATCTTCCAGGAAAATAATTTCCTTTCCTTCCTCCAGACCTGCATGAAAGAATTTAGGAAAATTGATGTCTCTGTGACCAATTTTCTTTAAAAGGGAGTTCATCTGTGGTATAAGAATGAGGTAAACGTTAGCCTCTTTTTTGAAGATCTCATTCTCCCCTTCACTTAATTTCCTAAATGGGTTGAGCTTCACTACGTAGACCACCTCGGAGCTTCGTTCTTCCAGCACATATTTAACTTCGACACTGGTTACAATAGTGACGATGTTTTGGTTCTTCTTGGTGAAGTCCACGATTTGCCAGGCGGTGAGGCGCGCGGCGGCACCCTTGTCTGCAGTGAGTGCAGCCCGCACGTGGTCTTCTGTTACCAGACTATGTGGTGTCACTGGTTCGGAAGACGAATCGATATCATTCATATTGGGATCTATGTTGGAAGAGAGAAAAATGGCTTTCATAGAACTAATCTCAGACTGTACAAAATTATTTCAGAGAAGAAAATACAAGGAAAACCTATAATGGCATTTCTGTGACCTTCAATGCATCAATTTCGATCTCTAAAGCGTACACACAAACAGACAATTTTTCAAAAATATTTACAAGATGGTGCTTGTGCTTTTTATATTTCATCCTTTTGATGTATTTATTTCTTCTGCCTCTAAGACAGTCACTTTCGTGCCTCCATTTTTGCACAAATATAATTCATATATGGAACAGCCGCGTGAATGTTCATTCCTATGGCAGAATATGGAAACCAACATCAGACTTCACCCCCCGTCCCAACACACACACACACACACACACACACACACACACACACACACACACACACACACACACACACACACACACACACCACCTCCCCACTCCCCCACGCACGCACGCACGCACGCACGCACGCACGCACGCACGCACGCACGCACGCACGCACGCACGCGCACACGCACACACACACACACACACACACACCACCCACACACACACACACACACACACCACCCACCCACCCACCCACCCACCCACCCCCAAGAGGGAGAATAAATTAGAAAAAGGGTAAGGAATGGTACAATGTTAAGTGTGACAGGGCTAGAAAGTGTAAGGTGAGTGAATGGAATAGATGGAGGAAAGTAAAGACGGAAACTGCATGGAGACGTTATGTGGAAGCTAGAAATGAATGTGTAAGGATTTTGAGGATAGAAAAACAAAATTATGAGGACATTATGGAAAAATGTAGGAGTGACTCAAGATTATTTTATAGACATATTAACGGAAAAATGAAGAAAAGTGAAGGTATAACTGGATTGAAGGTTGATGGAAGAAAATATGACGAGGTACAAGAAATGGCGGAGGTGATGAATGAAAGGTTTTAAACAGTATTTACCGAAGAGGGGGACTTTGACTTGGCAGATGAGGAGTTGACCGGAAACGAGTTGAGAGAAATAGAAGTAAGTCAGGAGGAAGTTATGAAATTGATGGAAAATTTGGATGTAAATAAGGCGGCTGGTCCAGATGGTATTTCAAATTGGATTCTGAAAGAATGTAGAAATCAGTTGGTGGATAAAGTTTATAGTCTGGTGAGGTTGTTGTTGATGAAGGGAAAAGTGCCAAAGGATTGGAAAAGAGCAAATATTGTACCAATTTACAAGGGTGGAAGTCGAGAGGATCCACTGAATTATAGACCAGTGTCCTTAACGAGTGTAGTAGGAAAAATATGTGAGAAGATTATAAAGAATACTTGGATGGAATATCTGGAGAGTAATGATGTGTTGACAACATGCCTGTTTGGATTCAGGAGAGGGAGGTCATGTTCCTCAAATTTGTTGTCTTTTAATTCAAGGGTCATAGATGTTGTACAAGAGAGAGATGGTTGGATGGATGGGGTCTACCTGGATTTGAAGAAGGCCTTTGACAAGGTACCACATAAGAGACTGTTATGGAAGATAGGGAGGTATGGAGGAATTGGAGGACGATTGTTGGAATGGATGAAGGATTATCTTCATGAGAGGGAAATGAGAACGGTAATAAGGAATAATAATTATTCCTGGTTGAAAGTTACTAGTGGAGTACCCCAAGGGTCATTGCTGGGACCGATCATGTTTGGTATATACGTAAATGATATGGTTGAAGGAGTCGACAGTCATATCAACTTATTTGCCGATGACGCCAAATCGGTGAGGAAAGTGCAGAATGTGAGAGATTGTGAGAAATTGCAAGAGGACCTAGATAAAATTGGTAGATGGAGTGAAAAGTGGCAAATGGAATTTAATTTGAGTAAGTGCAAAGTCATAGAATTAGGCAAAAGCAAAAGGAGAGTGAACTATAATTACAAAATGGAAAATGTTAGTTTGAAAAAGTCGAAGGAGGAGGTGGATTTGGGGGTGACTATTACGCGGAGTTTAATCCCGGATAGGCATATAGATAAAATTACGGGAGAAGTGATTAGTCTGCTAAGGAGAATCAAAATGGCTTTTTCGTACTTGGATGCCGATATGGAGAAAACTGATTACCGCTATGATTAGACCGAGATTGGAGTATGCGGCGATTGTATGGTCTCCTCACACAAAGAAAAATAATAGAAAATTGGAGAGGGTGCAAAGGGCAGCCACCAAGATGGTACCGGAATTGAGAGAGTTGACATATGAAGAAAGATTGAGGAAACTGGAACTTCCTACGCTTGAGAGTAGGAGAGAAAGATGGGACTTGATAGGAGTTTATAAAATGGTGAACAACCTAGATAGAATTGATGGAGAGTTGTTAAATCTGGAGGTCAGAAGTACAAGGGGACATGGAAAGAGGCTGAATAAGGAGCTTTGTATCAGGGACATCAAAAAGTACAGTTTTCCGCACAGAGTGGTCGACACCTGGAATGAATTAAGTGGAAATATTGTAAACGCCACCAGTGTACACAGCTTTAAAGCCAAGTTGGATAAAATAAGATATAAAGACGGGACAATATAAAATTACTCCCCTCCCGTAAACCACAACTAGGTAAATACAACTAGGTAAACACACACACACACCCACCTCCACACACCCCCACCCCCACACCCACGCACGCACGCACGCACACACACCCACGCACACACACACACACACACACACACACGCACACACACGTACACACACACAATGACACATACATATATATGTATATATTTTTTCATTTATTTTTGCCTGAGTGACATCAGGTTTACCTGGTAGTATCATCTATTTTGACTTACTATCCCGCCCTTGCTTAAAAAAATAATTGTTGTAATTGATTGTATTGTGATTTTGGTGGAAATCGCAATATGCTTCTCGCAGTACCATTAGCTAGTTGCATAATTAGTTATATGTAACCATCGGGGAGTGGGCAGTACTCTTTTGGGCATTTTGTATTGTTCGGGTTGTTGTTCTGTTCAGTGCGGATGTATCAGTTATGTACGGCGATTTGGTGATTTTGTTTAGGATTGACACTTGCTGCGATTGTACATTTTTGCTGTATTTACAGGAGTGGTATTTGAGTTATGAGTTAGTCATGGAATATAAAGTTGGGTTCTAGGACTCTGGTTTTTGTAACTACTTGTGGTGATCGCTTGTGAGTAGATTTAAGGATTCACTGATTCGGTTTCGGGTTTCTTTGTGTCACACCTATTATATTTTGATAAATTTTCAGGTTTCTGCAGTGTGTTACGATTGGTGTCCAGGAACTATTTTGGTGTCTGTCGGAGACTGGGCCTTCTAGTGTTATCCAGTTGTATGTTGGAAGATTTGCGGTCATGTTGTGAGTACATATTTGAGTTTAATTAATTTGTTATTGGTGCGCAACTTATTGATTTTTGAAATTTGATTAATTCGAGTGGATTGTGTTTCTTTTTGGTGGGGAATTTGATTTGAATGTTTTTGACAGGTTGAATCAATAAATAGATCCGACACCGCAGCTACGAAATTCTTCTTTGCCCTGGATACACAAAACATTGATGGAAGCTACATCTTGGGAAGAAACAAGTTACGTCTGTGTGCAACACTTGTTCGAAGTCGCAAGTAAATGAATATTAAAAGCTAACACATGTATATATTTTGACAGCTTGATGAACTTATTCAACCTTAGCGCGCGACCAGCATCTCCCATGAATTCACAATGAACTGATATATCTATAAGGAGAATTACTGCATCCTTTTGTGATTAACGTGCAAGTACAAACAATATGAAATGGAAGTCATTTAATATTATATTCAAGCTGCATTGAAAAAAAAAAAAAAAATTATTGAACGCCAACCATTGCCTTAAAATACGCTACCATACAAAAACAGGTTTTTAGTGAGACTCGCTCAGCTAGTGCAATTGCTATAGTGGTCGTATTAATCGACTCCATTCCCCGAATGGATAAACAAATTCGCGAGCTACTTCCCCGTCAAGGGTAGGGTGCCCTCTAGGGGAGTAGGGTGCCCTTAAGGGGATAAGAAGCCCCTCAAGGAACCCAAAAAGACTACCCCTAAAAACGTAGGCTCAATACTCCTCATAACGACACAATGATCATCAGAGGCAGTAAGTGCCAGAGAGCGTAGGTCCGAAGGAAAAACCTTCAAACGACCCAAGTGGCTACACGAGCCAGGGGTCCTCCACAGCGCCCCGCACACAGGAACGAAACAGGGCGAGGAGCACCGAAAGGAGGGAGCGGTGAGGTAGGGAAAAAGCTATCCCTAAAACAGAAACAAACACCGCAGGACCGGCCAAAAAGCCGGCACTGTAACCAAGGGGCTCCCACACCAGCACCCTCAGTAACTAGCTAACAGCACTTCCCCTCCTGACTAAACTAAAAAACGCGCTCCACAGAGGAAAATCCAGGAAACTAACCTTAACAAGGTCGAAGACAGACCAACAGGAAACTGCTGGAACACAGAGCGTGACCGAAGAGACCTCGGTAGACAGCGAAAGCTGGGAGATCCTTCCTATGTGGGCGCGGAGAAAAGCATGAGGAATTAGGTTTACACGACCTCCGGCTGGCTCCCGTTCTCTATGTATACCTTCTGCTAGTGCAGCCTAGACTATTCTAGATGAGTTTTTGGTGGTATTGGTCACGAATTTGTTTATCCATTCAGGGAATGGGGTCGATTAATACGACCACTATAGCAAGTGCACTAGCTTCACTCGTCTCCCCAAAAATAGGCTTTTCGCCGAAGGCGTCAAAGCTGGTATTATAACATTGATGGTGAACAGGTCTTGTTGGCAGAGTGTTTTGTAGGAGCCAACACCCGCCTATCAGCATGACTGTCAAAACAGCCGTTAGGCCAAGGACGTCCGTCCTTAATTCCGACTAACACATGACCACATGTACTACTCGGTAAACGCCATCCACGGGAGTCGTTACCCAATTAAGTTTCCAATGTTTTCCTTACTATTCTCGTTTTACTTTGAGTGTTTCTGAAATACATTGAGAAATCTTAAACATAGGTAGTCCACGTGTGTCTTCACTCTATTGTCTTGTAATAATGATGATGGAAATTTTAATAGAAAACGATGACTAGGCTTCTCAGGACTTGTGCAAGTCAGAACTTTTCGTCGTTGATGGAGTTCATTTATTCGGGACAGACATTTCTCTTCTGTCTGATCACATTATGGGTAAACACGTTTCAGTGAGACAGAACAACACTGATTGTTGCAATGTAATGTGAGAAATATAAGCAACGCCAGGAGGCTGTGTGAGTGTAGCCAAGCATGTAATGAAGAGCGAAAGGACATGCTCAGTATTCTCATTACTTCCACTCACTTGCGCAAACTCAAACCAATATAAATTTCTACTTTCTTGTGTTATTGTAACTATAGGTCATGTTTAACAGCAACGCGTTTTCATCAATGTATGCGCTGCGATGAAGGGGAATACAACATTGTTAAATTGTATTAACTAACCGATAAAAATATTTTATTTTGATTCATGTCACTTATCCCAACCCTTAAAGGATGTCTATAGAATCACTCATACATCCAGTTATAGTTTTCATTGGGTGGTGGAGAAACTTTTAAACTGGTGTCAAGTAACTCATGCAACCACTTGAAAAACGGTGCATTCTTCCTATTTTCTTCTTGTCTTTCCTCTTCTTTTTTCACCTCCTCCTCTTTCCTCTCCATGTTTTCCTCCTTTTCCTGGTTGATGTAGATCGGCACACAGCTTTAGTCATAGTTTCTACATCGGTAGTCGGGGTGACATTTGCACGCATGGCCTCCGTACAAGTTGAAGCAGTGCTGGGGCGCGCTCAGCGAGGTGGGGGGGTGAAGAATTTGCCCACCGAACGATATTGAACACTTAACGACGTTGCTATGTTTTTTTTTTTTTTTTTTTTTTTTTCGTGCTGAGATAATCAGCTGATTGAGCCAACATGGCGGCGCACCCTCTTCGTGGGCACCTTTATCGCCGTAGATAAAACTTGCTGATTAACATATAATAGAATCTGGAACAATTATAGCAGCAGTAAATGTAGTATTTAGGTGGCAAGAAGATGTGAGGAGATAAAAGAAGCCGTAAACTCTTGTGAGAGTAGTGATATAGCGTAGGTGAATGTGTGGCTGGTAAATTTTTAGCGCTCCCAATGCACTTGGATGTAAATTACACACTTTTCATATAAAAAAATGATCCATTTCGAACGATTTTGACATTGATTTTCGTCGCAAATACATTTCTAATAAGACATCCTCATCAACCCCCAACAATTCTGGGACCTGTGGGAATGCGGGTTTCTTGGGGGAAGACAAAATACAATGATTGTCAGTAAATAGTTTGTTATTTCTGCATAACTACTGCTTCGACGATATCGATATAAATATGAAATCGTACATACTATACATCTAGTGTACTCAACACGTCTGTAAAGGTTTCAGGCGGTTATGTTATGTTAGGTTATGGGGTATAATTTTACATCTTCACCATTATGGAGTCTGTATACGAAATAAAATGTCTGCAATTCGTCCAACTCCCTACTCTTGCTCATAGAGAACATTTGATAGCTTCTAAATTAACCTAGGTAAAGTTTTGGAAGACGAACCAGTCTTTTTTGGACAAAGCAATTTTTTCCTGATAGACTTTTATGTGTTTTGAATAAATCTGATGTTTGTTTGTTATGCAATGCATTTTTTCCCATAGGTAAAAATTGCCACAAAAAAGTGAAATTAATTCAAAACCATCTAAAAACCATCAATAAGAAAAAAATAATTTTAAGTAAACCTAAGCAAACCTAATTAAACCCAACCTAACCTAAGCAAACATAATCAAACCTAACCTAACCTATCTGAACAAGTATCTGAGGTTGAATTTGCAGTGCATTATAAAGATAACGAGATATCGAGTGGGTCATCTTACGAATCTTTACCTGGTTTGGTTAAAGAAGGTTAGATTTAGTTAGGTTAGTCTTACTTAGATTTGCAAGGGTTAGATTAGTTTTAATTAGGTTTGCTTAGGTTTACTGAAAGAAATTTTTCTCCTATTGATTTTGATGGTTTCGAATTAATCTGACTTTTTTGTGGCAATTTTTACCTTGAGGGAAAAAAATTGCTTAGCATAAAAAACATCAGATTAATTAAAAACACATCAAAATCTATCAGAAATAATTGCTGTGAAAAAAAGACTGGGTCGTCTTACGAATTTTTCCCTAAAACTAACATAACATAACATAAATTAACCAAAACCCTAACCTACATTGACAAATATCAGAACCTTTTTAAACGAAACTAAAACTACTTTTCGAAGAGATCTCACAAAAAACATTGAATATCTCACAAACTAAGAATTTACGACAGAATTTGGATTAAGAAAACAAAAATGCAACAGGTATTGCAAAAGTACAGCCCAGAATTCTCAGATCATTCTGATGAAGATGTAAATTAATACTGGTTAGGTTACGTTAGGTTGTGGTTAGATTAGGTTTGGCTAGGTATAGTTTGGCTTGGTTAGGTTCGGTTATATAAGCTTTTTATATTGCATTATCCAAAAAGTGGGGCGTTTTACTTTAGATTTTTTCCTTATTACTTTTCGAAGAGATGTCACAGAAAATAATGAATATCTCACAAACTAAGAATTTGCGACAAAATTTGGATTAAGAAGTTCTTATCAAAATACAACAAGTAATGCAAATGTACAGTTCTGAATTCTCTAGAGCATTCTGATGATATAAATTAATACCGGTTAGGTTACGTTAGGTTATGGTTAGATTAGGTTTGGCTAGGTACGGTTTGGCTCGGTTATATAAGCTTTTTTTATTTCATTACCCAAAAGTTAGGCATTTTACTTTAGATTATTTTCCTGATTGTCATATTATAGCCTGAATCTAGGTAAATTACTCGAAGTCAATTGCTCGACAGTAAATTGCTCAAGAAATAATTTCTCAAACTATCAATTGCTCGACAGTAAATTGCTTAAGAAAATAACCTAACCTAACCTAAATAAAAATTTATCCGTTCTTGATTCTAACTTTTCAATTAACAATAATAGTTGTATTTTTTTTGATGAGCTTTATGTTTCATATTGTTTTCTAAGTGGCAATAGTAGGATTACATTACCCAGAAAATGATCCCAGCATTGTACATCCTTCTTGGCAACTCACCCAGTCTTTTCAGGTGTCCAAACCATCTTAATATTCATATTAAATTATTGTTGTAATTTATTTAAAAAGTAATGTCTTTTTAGGTAAACATTATAGAAAACCAAGAAAATGTATTGACTTGTAAAATACAATAGATTAATCTTAGATTATAAACAAACATTCAAGACACAAACCCATATGCATCAATGAATACAAGTATGTAGAAAACTATGTACGTACATGTTTGGGAGACTGCACTGTGTAAAAATTTTAAATGAAAGTAGTTGAGGAATAATATGGAGATAACATTAGTGTCTTCTCCCGAGGTTATTACTTACATATCAGATATAATTAAGGTGTTTCCCTATCAAGTCTGTTATTTTATATCGCCTCTGTCTGTATGTAGACAGTTAGGTACAGTAGGTGTTGTGTTATCAATAGTCGGATTTTAGGGCGTTTCTTGACCATCTGTTGTAAGACCAATTCCTGATTACCGAGATGGCGATATTAAACTGTCTTACTTCATCATATACACGAATGTATTGACTTCACTGTCTTAATTACTTATTCTACAATTTCAAAAAAACCTTAGTACATTGTTCCTGGGTGAACCTCAGTCTCTGAGAGATCAGAAACTTAGCTTAAACGTTTCCGACAGTGGAAATCTAAGAAAGCTTCGGCTAAAATGTAAACAAACACTCTACCAGTCTCAGTCCAAGTCACCTCGGCACATGCTCTGAGACCATAGTGATGCGTATCGATGACATCGATGCCATCGCTACGAAACGCGGCGTTGTGATTGGCTGAGCTCGGCTCATGATCGATGCGGGAGTCGCTACCGAACGGGGGGCTGGTGTGGCTTCGGGCAGGCGGTGGAATCAGCACATTAATCCTGCCATACGCACTTATCCGACACAGTGTGGTGCCCCTCAGATTGTGTGTTCTGACTTTGGTCACCAGTGTGGTGCCTGTTAGTTATTTGTTTATTTTAAAATCATAATTTATATATCAACACTTGCTGCCACCACCCAAGGTATTTTTGTGAAGGGGCATGGTGGCCCTTTGTGAAATTTTATTCTTCCTTAAGGGAAGTTAACTCAATTCAAGAATTAATAACAACTAAGGAAAACATGTGACAAATTATTATAATGAAAGAACCATTTATAATTTTGGTAGAGTGAGACTGAGTCCTTAATAAGGCACGTGAGTACGTTGGACGTTTTTCGTATCCTTATCTCAAGAGAGTTGAGCACTTTACCAAACACTTACTTTACCACTTCAAGTCATGGATTAAGAATGAAACTGGGCATTAACTTTTGATATAACAAATTTATTTACTTTATATTATTCTTGATTATCCATCATGATGGGTAAAGACACAATAAATGATTAACTATTACACGAAACAGAGTAGATAAATTCTTCCTACAGCCATACACCAGTACGCTCACAGTCTTGAATTACTAATTCAATATTTACCATCCTCCCCTGGGCAGATTATTTTAATTTTTGTTACAGGCAACGAGAGTGGTTAAGGAACCGCCACTCAAGGTGTTAACCGGAAGGGGTAACACCATAATTCTCCTAAAAAAAAAGCTTACGTGATTGCCCATTGCCCCAGACTAAAATTTCTGGGTTCAACGTTCAAGAATCTATTCATCTTTCACCAACACTTGGTTACCTTCCTAACTCTTAAGAACTATAAAAACTTTGGCCAAAACTAGTATAACTGAATCTCAAACAAGCCCACGTGGTTCCCTTATATAACAAAGAAAAGTACTTTAGATTGGGCATAATTCACTCCGTGGTCTGGCATTACGAAAAAATAAATAGTGGGAAATGTGTTCACTGTGTAGGTGTGATGGTGGAGTCCACAGTTTCTGCAAAAATATAATAGATGAACGTGTGTTTCCCCCAGGAAGGCTGGAGGGAGAGGGAGGAGGACACTACTCTAGGGCCATATTTCACTTCCTTATTTCACACCTTTACCGACAAATATTATCTAAGCTCATTTGAATATTATGACAACCTTCCCTTCAGGGTGCTAATACTGATACTTTAGAAAAGGTTTTTAACCTAAGAACCCTTGATACCTCACCTGCAAAAATATAACAGATGAACGTGTGTTTCCCCGGGAAGGCTGGAGGGAGAGGAACGCGTCCCTTCCCGCCCTGAGCATCCTGCCCGGTGGGGTTATCAGATAGGATTTACATAATTTCTCGTCAATCTCCTCCTACGCTCTACTAAATTAATCCCTCAAATAAGCAATACAAAGAAAACTTATATGAGAAGTGAGTAAAAACACTTGAGTGGAGTATCGTCTTGGGATAGAAAAGCCTTAATGTTACATAATTACTGACTAAGGAATGTTCTAACATCGGCCCGGCGGGAACTCTTTAGCGCGCCAGGATTCAAAAGATAAAGCGAGAAATAAAAGATAACTAGTTCTTGGGGCTAATTCGTGGCATCACAACAGTTTCATACCGACGCCCCGTACCGCAGTCACACGAAATCTAGACGCCTTGATCAACCAGCCGAAGGTACTTTAAGTTTAGTTCTCTGGAAATCTTGCAGCTCTTCCCACCTTTTATCCCATGTAAGCGACATGGGTTGTTGAAACGGTTTTAGCAATTTTCCTGACTAGGTTCTCTCAGACCACCACAACACGAGTTGGGACAGAAAGAGTAGAGGGCACAGCCGAAGGGATTATTGTAGTCATTGGCTCGAAAATCTCCGTCCGGCCTTATGTATATTGGATCTGATGAGGTGCACTGCAGGAGATGTGCGAGATAAGGAATGCCGTGCATGGTGTACCAGCACATGTACTGCATCCCCGTTACCGTCTGTATGTAAAACTGAATGTTGTTGGCGAAACTATTATTACAGTAACTTGTAAGGACATCTTTTTCTTTCTTTTCAAGTTTTGCTTTTCTCGTCAATGTGTCTTTGATATATTTTGCCGCGTCTTTTATCTTAGATATCGTCTTAGAAGCTTTATCAATTACTGAGAATGGGAAGTTCTTCTTGATGATGGTTTTATGATTTTCATTCGTTACATATACTTTCTCTTTATAGTCCTCCCATTGCTTGATTTCTTCACTAAGCTGCTTACAGACTTTTTGGTTTCTTCTTGTAACGTGAAAGTTCTCTTGGGACGAAAATTACATAATACCCGTAGTTGTCTACTCTCCTTAAAACACATTCCCTTCCTCCTTCTTTGCCGTAATGTGGGTAGATCGTTCATCATGCTGAGATCCAGGTGTTGTGCTACCTTACTCAGGTATGTAATCTAGGAGACAAAGTTGTGCCTACAGTGTCGACGAACTTTGCAGTCCTCCGGTACACGCACTTTGGGAAATCTTTTGGTAAGAGGCTCCTTGTCACCTTCAGTGATTTTAGGCCTTTTATCTTTCACTACAGCACGAAGCGCTCGCAGCATGAATGCCACGTCGTGCAGCTTATGTCGCATGTGTGCCTTGCTCAGCAGCTCGGGGGAACTCTGCCCTGCATAGGCTGCTCTGGGTGAAAGGAAGTGACTCCTTTCCCCGGACGACGAAGCAGTTGGCTTCCCAATAGACTTTTCCAGCTTGACCAGCTTAGGCCCGATCACCATCACCAGACTTATTGGAACTAAAGCCGTGTCCACACTATCGAACAGTACCGGACGGGCAAACACTGTTATCATATCCCGTTCTAATACACAAGCTGGCAGCTTGAGTGGCGGGCACTTAGGTGACGTCAGAAGCAGAGAAACGACGGGCAAAGATGAATGAGCAGCTGGCCGAGAGTTCAGGTGAGAGAAACATCTGAAACCACCTCGTCTAGTCAGTGGTGTGAAGCACTAAAGGTTTCCTCGGACCTAGGTACTTATTTGCTTCACATTTTAAGTGTTCTGTGTATATCGTCATCATGTCATGCCGTCCCTCTACTATTTCAAAAGAACCTACAAACATCCACCGGTCCAGGTAAGAAACCACACGGTTGATTATGTACCGGGAACAGCCTTGCTTATGGAATGTTAAAAGTGAATTTTATAAGGACAAAAATAAACATGCAGTAGCTCTGACAGAAATAACAAAGGAAATGCAAAAGACGTATGTTTCCGTTACCACTGGGGATTGCTTTCCATAGCAAAATGCAACGCCAATTGGGACAGTAACACTGTACTTATGAAATCCTCTAAGGTGCAATACTTTTATATTTTGCTTTGTTGTTTGTCAACCATTCTCCTATCTGGCTGGT
Source organism: Cancer borealis (assembly GCA_036785275.1). Taxonomy (NCBI): domain Eukaryota; kingdom Metazoa; phylum Arthropoda; class Malacostraca; order Decapoda; family Cancridae; genus Cancer; species Cancer borealis. The sequence continues at coordinate 9,536 of JAXIVD010001908.1, read as the reverse complement.
AATTTGGTATTAACATGTAATGTAAAGCAAAGCGGTATTTGTTCCATTATTTATTTGTATTGCTGTACGGAAAACCTATCATAAGAGTGTCAATTATTGCCTCAATGCTAGGGTGTTTATTATATGCCAATTGGTATACTAAACGTCACTATTAGGTTACTAATGCAATATTTGTATATTATGTCTTTGCTTTGTGGAAATTATATGAACAATTATTTCTGCCACGTTATCATTCTTACTTGTAAAATTTTCAAAATTATGTTTTCAGTGCTTCCATTACTTCAGTAGTTTGTATGCAAGACTACAACATGCATGGCATACACATTATATGATTGTAACCTATAATGAAAAAAAAAAAAAAAATATATATATATATATATATATATATATATATATATATACATATATATATATATATATATATATATATATATATATATATATATATATATATATATATATATATATATATATTGTTATTATAACCTTGTAAAATCAACAGATTGGTAAGGAGGGAGAAAAACAGAATAATTAAAGATATCTAAGACATCCATAAAAATAAATTAGTTACTACTGTATCCTATCAGATGGCGCCACCGTCGACCGTCATGCAAACTTAAACGTTGGGTTGTATATCCTTCTATATAAGATCCTTGGACTCAACTCACTCCGCTCCAGTGCTTCAGCAGCTGTCAGAGGGGGAGCACTGTCGCGCTGCCCGCCTCCAAACTTCTTTTGCAAGTAACTATTTTACGATGACTTGCAAGAGACGCATTCAGAAAGTGAGAACAGGCTATCTGAAGAAGGCTCGAATGAACAGATGGAACCAGCAAGCTTCACATGAGACTTCTGATCAGCCTATTTCTGACACGCGACTGTCACCGCCGTCAACATAGCTACCACTGGTTCCCCTACCAACCGAGCGACCGCCATTGCCGCCACCATCGCAACCAATACCAGGACCCTCACATGCTGACTTTGAAACACAAACATCTAAGACACCAACGCATGAAGTTCGACAATTCCTACAGACATTGTGAAGCCTGCACCACAACTTACCACCATGACTGTAACACTGCCAGAACTCCACACACGGGTTGAAGAGATAAAGTATCCAACACAGTCTTGCAGAAGCAGAGTGACAGTAACAGCAACAGGATGTGGCACTGCAGAGAAGAAACTGCAGATTGAGTGCACCAAATGCAGGAGAGTTGTTTCTTCATGTTCTTCTCCAACACATAGTTACCAAGGCAGAACGTACTCCGTCTCAGATATCCGCCAGGTGTACTTCAGCCTGGTATCTGGTATTGGATATGCAGGGCTGAAACTGAACCAAGCACTGGTCACAGGAGGAGAAATGAGCAAGGGAAAATTCGTTAGACACTGCAGTTACTTGTACAAAGTGATGGATACATTTTATAACGAGAAGATGGAAGAGTGTAGAACTGCAGTTTTCAGGCTCTACAGGGAAAAGCTGAACCGAGAACCAAACAAGAACGGTATCCTTGACGTGGATGTCAGTCTTGATTGTAGTAGTTGGATGAAAAGAGGGCACAAGTCCCACATCGGCATTGGGTTTGCTGTTGAGGTGAACCATTGCATGGTGGTCGACCTTGATGTCCTGTGCAACAACTGCAGATAGTGCGGTCCTAAGAAGCAGCATAAATGCCACAAAAACTTCAATGGAAAATCGGGGACCATGGAAGCTGAAATTGCTGTTCGCATTTGGTCTCGAACCACAAACTACAACATGTGTTTCACTATCTACGTTAGCAATGGAGACTCCAGTGCCTACAGTGCTGTTTGTAGGCTGAATGATGGAAGAGGCCCGTATGAAGTTCTTATCATCAAAGAAGAAGGCGTAAATCATGTGAGTAAGAGGATGGGGGCCAGACTGCGAAAGCTGAAGAAAGAAAGACCGGCAAGAAAAGGAAAAGAAGTTTTCTGGGATGAGTAAACATGTTCACAGATGAAATCTTTGACAGTTTGGCATCCTATTATGGCAAAACACTAAGAGATCACACAGGCGGCACTGTCAAAAGCTTGCAATATGCAGTATGGGCATCATACTACCACCTGACATCTACCAATGACATGTCGTACCATCATTTTTGCCCAAAAGGAGAAAATTCGTGGTGTTTTTACCACAGGGCACTGCAGCTACCTGAGAGTGCTAAAGACCATGATCGCAAGAAGCTGTTCTTAGCGAAGATCCCTAAAGAAAAGCTGGAGCTAATCAAGGGTGTCTACAAGGATCTTGGCAATCCAGCTCTACTCAAGAGGTGTCTGAAGGGGGCTACCCAAAATCCTAATGAGTCTTTGCACTTGAAGGTGTGGACTAAGTGCCTAAGATAGTGACTAAGATAGTGACTAAGATAAGTGACTAAAGTCCCTAAGATAAAATTTCATGGTCTCTTCAGGGTCAGGTTTCTAGTCAGGCAAACAGCCTTGGAACACAACTATGGATACAAAACAGCAAGCATTATATAACATATTATAGGCTCTGATGCAACTTTGACGAAGTACATACCATCGATGGAAACCACAAGATAGAAGCCGCAATGCAACACCAAAGGCCAAGAAAAGGAAAAGTAAGGAGAAAGACCAAGAATATCAAGCAGGAAAATTCTAGGAATAAATCTAGCAACAAAGAGGAAGGTAGCGCCTTCTGACACCCTCAGCATTGAGTGACTAATACCTTTTTGAAGGGGGGACCAGATACCTATTCCAGTTCTCTACAAAGTAGAAGGTATAAACAATGATATGTGAAGATTTTGTGAAAATCAAACAAAAACAAGTGGTAAGACACAGAGGACATGGAAATAAATCTTTGACAGCCGTTATCTCGAAAAGTGTATTTTCCGGTTCTGAAAAGCCTTGTAAACTTTACTATAAATCTGATTGTCTATTGCTTTGCATCAATAAAAAGTACTAACAACGGTCTATTTTTGTATGCGAGAACTTTTGAAATAAAAATAAAAATAACGGATATACAGAGGGCAGAAAATGAAAGGTGCGATTTTTAATTTAATTTTTTTACTTAGCCGAAAAACATAAATTTGGTCTTTTGAAATTGTAGACGTACATAAAACGTTTCTATGGTATTATTTTTTTTCTTCAAATCAACTGAATGATAAACAAAGGCTGTGAGGCAAATTTATTAAAAAAAATTTTAAAGTTCGCCCTAGTTATCAACCAAATTTCATGAAATTCACATGAAGTGATAAGTAAACATATAAAAATAACATACTATGATTTCAGACTCATAGGGTATACCAGTCATGCAAACTACATCATCCTGGACATTCTCCTTGATTAAGTAATGCCTCCACATCTGCTAAGTGGTCATTGCAGATGGAGTTATGAACCACAATATTGTGAAAATAGCAGTCTGTGTTCTTTAAACCTATTAATACTTTCCTCATTAATCTAATGAACGAGGCACAAGCTGTCTTGAGTTCAAATGGCATCCTGGTAAATTGCAGAAGTCCTTGTTTAGTAGCAAAAACTGTTAAAAGCGTACTATCTTCAGAAAAGGGGAATTTGCCAGTATCCTTTGCAAAGATCTATCTCAGAAAAATACTTATCCCGAACAAAATTACCCACGGCTTCATCCATACGAGGCATTGGTTCGGCGTCGAATACACTGACGTCATTAAGGCCTCTGAAATCTACACAGAATTTCCAGGTTTAATCGGCCTTCTTAATGAGCACTGAGGGAAAACAGTATTGTGAAGTACTGGGTTCAATAATTCCTAGTTTGGTCATGTTATCAATAGGTCTGCAGATGGCGTGGTACAGGAAAAGACTTGCGATGTACGGGAATCTCTGAAGTTAGCTGGATCTTATGAGTGATGGTAGTGGTGAGACCAGAAAAAATATCTATCATATCACTACATTGAGATACCTGTTTAGCTGTAAGTTTAGGATTGATATTTACGTTACTCTGTTCTGTGTGGTTCACCACAGTTACGTCACACGCATCACTAGGGACTTCCATATCATCGATGATACAGAATTGACATACTGATGGTTTATCAGTAAGATCTTCGTCTCGTCAGATATATTTCTTTAGCATGTTAATGTGGTAAAGTTTAACTTTGCCAGGAGTCTTAATAAGATAATCTACTCCGTTTTGATAACACTTTACTACTGAGTAAAGACCTTTCCATATTTTAAGTTTATTATGTGATGAAGGAAGTAGGACCAGAACTTCGTCTCCTTCAGTAAGCACACGTGACTTAGTATTTCTGTCAAAATAGGTCTTATAGACTCTACTATTTATCCTGGCATTAGCTGATGCTATGGAGGCAGAATTTTCCAACCTAGATCTTAAGTCGAGAACATATTGGTAATTGATCTTTACATCATCCTTAAATTCAGTTCTTGACGACTATACAACAGCTCAAAAGGTCAATATTTGAGTGCGTCATTAGGGATTTCTTGATCCCGTAGGACTAGTCACTCCGAGGGCCACACGCCGGCGGCTGGACAATAGGTTTATAAGCGGATGTGCCTGGTTAATTAACCTGTGCA
>JAXIVD010001907.1:38643-72008 GCA_036785275.1 Cancer borealis | reverse complement strand
ATATATATATATATATATATATATATATATATATATATATATATATATATATATATATATATATATATATATATATATATATATATATATATAAATATATATATATATTATATATATATATATATATATATATATATATATATATATATATATATATATATATATATATATATATATATACATATTCATATATATATATATATATATATATATATATATATATATATATATATATATATATATATATATATATATATATATATATATATATGTATATGTATATGTATATATATATATATATATATATATATATATATATATATATATAGATTTATATATATATATATATATATATATATATATATATATATATATATATATATGTATATATATATATATATATATATATATATATATATATATATATATATATATATATATATATATATATATATATATATATATATATATATATATATGTATATATATATATATATATATATATATATATATATATATATATATATATATATATATATATATATATATATATATATATTTATGTATATATATATATTTATATATATATATATATATATATATATGTTTATATATATATATATATATATATATATATATATATATATATATATATATATATATATATATATATATATATATATATATATATATATATAATATGTGTTTCGGTCGGTCGGTGTGTCGGTCGGTCGGTGTGTCGGTCGGTTGGTGTGTCGGTGTGTCGGTCGGTCAGTGTGTCGGTGTATCGGTCGGTCGGTGTGTCGGTGCGTCGGTCGGTCGGTGTGTCGGTCGGTCGGTGTGACGGTGTGTCGGTCGGTCGGTGTGTCGGTGTGTCGGTCAGTCGGTGTGTCGATGTGTCGGTCGGTCGGTGTGTCGGTGTGTCGATCGGCCGGTGTGTCGCTGTGTCGGTCGGTCGGTGTTTCGGTCGGTCGGTGTGTCGGTGTGTCGGTCAGTCGGTGTTTCGGTCGGTCGGTGTGTCGGTGTATCGGTCGGTCGGTGTGTTGGTGTGTCGGTCGGTCGGTATGTCGGTCAGTCGGTGTGTTGGTATGTCGGTCGGTCGGTGTGTCGGTCGGTCGGTGTATCGGTGTGCCGGTCGGTCGGTGTGTCGGTCGGTCGGTGTGTCTGTGTGTCGGTCGGTAGGTGTGTCGGTGTGTCGGTCGGTCGGTGTGTCGGTGTGTCGGTCGGTCGGTGTGTCGGTCGGTCGGTGTGTCGATCGGTCGGTGTGTCGATGTGTCGGTCGATCGGTATGTTGGTCGGTCGGTGTGTCGGTGTGTCGGTGTGTCGGTCGGTCGGTGTGTCGGTTTGTCGGTCGGTCGGTGTGTCGGTCGGTCAATGTGTCGGTCGGTCGGTGTGTCGGTTTTTCGGTCGGTCGGTGTGTCGGTTGTTCGGTGTGTCGGTCGGTCGGTGTGTTGGTGTGTCGGTCGGTCGGTGTGTCGGTGTGTCGGTCGTTTGGTGTGTCGGTGCTTCGGTCGGTCGGTGTCTCGGTCGGTCGGTGCGTCGGTCGGTCGGTGTGTCGGTGTGTTGGTCGGTCGGAGTGTCGGTCGGTCGGTGTGTCGGTCGGTCGGTGTGTCGGTCGGTCGGTGTGCGGTCGGTCGGTGTGTCGGTCGGTCGGTGTGTCGGACGGTCGGTGTGTCGTTCGGACGGTGTGTCGGTGTGTTCGTCGGTCGGTGTGTCAGTCGGTCGGTGTGTCGTTGTTTCGGTCGGTCGGTCGGTGTGTCGCTGTGTCGGTCGGTCGGTGTGTCGGTGTGTCGGTCGGTCGGTGTATTGGTGTGTCGGTCGGTCGGTGTGTCGGTTGGTCGGTGTGTCGGTCAGTCGGTGTGTCGGTGTGTCGTTCGGTCGATGTGTCGGTCGTTCGGTGTGTCGGTCGGTCGGTGTGTCGGTCGATCGGTGTGTCGGTGTGTCGGTCGGTCGGTGTGTCGGTCGGTCGGTGTTTCGGTCGGTCGGTCGGTGTGTCGGTGTGTCGGTGTGTCGGTGTTTCGGTCGGTCGGTGTGTCGGTCGTTCGGTGTGTCGGTCGGTCGGTGTGTCGGTCGGTCAGTGTGTTGGTTTGTCGGTCGGTCGATGTGTCGGTGTGTCTGTGTGTCGGTCGGTCGGTGCGTCGGTCAGTCGGTGTGTCGGTCGGTCGGTCGGTCGGTGTGTCGATCGGTCGGTGTTTCGGTCAGTCGGTGTGTCGGTCGGTCGGTGTGTCGGTGTGTCGGTCGGTCGTTGTGTCGGTCGGTCGGTGTGTCTGTCGGTCGGTGTGTCTGTGTGTCGGTCGGTCGGTGTTTCGGTGTGTCGGTCGGTCGGTGTATCGGTGTGTCGGTCGGTCGGTGTGTCGATGTGTCGGCCGGCCGGTGTGTCGGTGTGTCGGTCGGTCGGTGTGTTGGTGTGTCGGTCGGTCGGTGTGTCGGTGTGTCGGTCGGTCGGTGTGTCGGTGTGTCGGTCGGTCGGTGTGACGGTCGTTCGGTTTTTCGGTGTGTCGGTCGGTCGGTGTGTCGGTGTGTCGGTCGGTCGGTGTGTCGGTCGGTCGGTGTGTCGGTCGGTCGGTGTGTCGGTCGGTCGGTCGGTCGGTGTGTAGGTCGGTCGGTGTGTCGGTGTGTCGGTCGTTCGGTGTGTCGATGTGTCGGTGTGTCGGTCAGTCGGTGTGTCGGTCGATCGGTGTTTCACTCGGTCGGTTTGTCGGTCGGTCAGTATGTCAGTGTGTCGGTCGGTCGGTGTGTCGGTCGGTCGGTGTGTCAGTGTGTCGGTCGGTCGGTGTGTCGGTCGGTCGGTGTGTCGGTGTGTCTGTGTGTCGATCGGTCGGTGTGTCGTTGTGTCGGTGTGTCGGTCGGTCGGTGTGTCGGTCGGTCGGTGTGTCGGTCGGTTGGTGTGTCGGTGTGTCGGTCGGTCGTTGTGTCGGTGTGTCGGTCGGTCGGTGTGTCGGTCGGTCGGTATGTCGGTGTGTCGGTCGGTCGGTGTGTCGGTCGGTCGGTGTGTCGATGTGTCGGTCGGTCGGTGTGTCGGTCGGTCGGTGTGTCTGTGTGTCGGTCGGTCGGTGTGTCGTTGTGTCGGTGTGTCGGTCGGTCGGTGTGTCGGTGTGTCGGTTGGTCGGTGTGTCGGTCGTTTGTTGTGTCGGTGTGTCGGTCGGTCGTTGTGTCGGTGTGTCGGTCGGTCGGTGTGTCGGTCGGTCGGTATGTCGGTCGGTCTATGTGTCGGTATGTCGGTCGGTCGGTGTGTCGGTGTGTCGGTCGGTCGGTTTGTCGGTCGGTCGGTGTGTCGGTCGGTCGGTGTTTCGGTGTATCGGTCGGTCGGTGTGTCGGCCGGTCGGTGTGTCGATGTGTCGGTCGGTCGGTGTGTCGGTCGGCCGGTGTGTCGGTGTGTCGGTCGGTCGGTGTGTCGGTGTGTCGGTCGGTTGGTGTGTTGGTGTGTCGGTCGGTTGGTGTGTCGGTTAGTCGGTGTGTCGGTCGGTCGGTGTGTCGGTGTGTTGGTCGGTCGGTGTATCGGTGTGTCGGTGTGTCGGTCGGTCGGTGTGTCTGTGTGTCGGTCGGTAGGTGTGTCGGTCAGTCGGTGTATCAGTTGGTTGGTGTGTCGGTCGGTCGGTGTGTCGGTCGGTAGGTGTGTCGGTGTGTCGGTCGGTCGGTGTGTCGGTCGGTCGGTGTGTCGGTCGGTCGGTGTTTCGGTCGGTCGGTTGGTCGATGTGTCGGTCGGTCGGTGTGTCGGTGTTTCGGTCGGTCGGTGTGTCGGTGTGTCGGTCGTCCGGTGTGTCGGTCGGACAGTGTGTTGGTGTGTCAGTCGGTCGATGTGTCGGTGCGTCGGTCGGTCGGTGTGTCGGTGTGTCGGTCGGTCGGTGCGTCGGTCGGTTGGTGTGTCGGTGTGTCGTTCGGTCGGTTTCTCGGTCGGTCGGTGTTTTGGTCGGTCGGTGTGTCGGTCGGTCGGTGTCGGTGTGTCGGTCGGTCGGTGTGTCGGTCGGTCGGTGTGTCGGTGGGTCGGGGTGTCGGTCGGTCTGTGTGTCGGTCGGTCGGTGTGTCGGTCGGTCGGTGTGTCGGTGTCGGTCGGTCGGTGTGTCGCTGTGTCGGTCGGTCGGTGTATTGGTGTGTCGGTCGGTCGGTGTGTCGGTTGGTGGGTGTGTCGGTCGGTCGGTGTGTCTGTGTGTCGGTCGGTCGGTGTGTCGGTCGGTCGGTGTGTCGGTCGGTCGGTGTATCGGTGTGTCAGTCGGTCGGTGTGTCGGTCGGTCGGTGTGTCGGTCGGTTGGTGTGTCGGTCGGTCGTTGTGTCGGTATGTCGGTCGGTCGGTGTGTCGGTCGGTCAGTGTGTCGGTGTGTCGGTTGGTCGGTGTGTCGGTGTAACGGTCGGACGGTGTGTCGGTGTGTCGGTCGGTCAGTGTGTCGGTCTGTCGGTCGGTCGGTGTGTCGGTGTGTCGGTCGGTCGGTGTGTCGGTGTGTAGGTCGGTCGGTGTGTCGGTCGGTCGGTGTGTCGGTGTGTCGGTCGATCGGTGTGTCGGTCGGTCGGTGTGTCGGTGTGTCGGTCGGTCGGTGTGTCGGTGTGTCGGTCGGTCGGTGTTTCGGTGTGTCGGTATGTCGGTGTGTCGGTCGGTCAGTGTGTCGATGTGTCGGTCGGTCGGTGTGTCAGTGTGTCGGTCAGCCGGTGTGTCGGTCGGTCGGTATGTCGGTTGGTCGTTGTGTTGGTGTGTCGGAAGGTCGGTTTGATGGTGTGTCGGTCGGTCGGTATGTCGGTCGGTCGGTGTGTTGCTCGGTCGGTGTTTCGGTGTGTCGGTCGGTCGGTGTCTCGGTCGGTCGGTGTATCGGTGTGTCGGTCAATCGGTGTGTCGGTGTGTCGGTCGGTCGGTGTGTCTGTGTGTGGGTCGGTAGGTGTGTCGGTGTGTCGGTCGGTCGGTGTGTCGGTGTATCTGTCGGTCGGTGTGTCGATCGGTCGGTGTGTCGGTCGGTCGGTGTATCGGTGTTTCGATCGGTTGGTGTGTCGGTGTGTCGGTCGGTCGGTGTGTTGGTCGGTCGGTGAGTCGGTCGGTCAGTGTGTCAGTCGGTCGGTGTGTCGATGTGTCGGTCGGTCGGTGTGTCGCTGTGTCGGTCGGTCGGTGTGTCGGTCGGTCGGTGTGTCGGTCGGTTGGTGTGTCGGTGTGTTGGTCGGTCGGTGTGTCGGTCGGTCGGTGTTTCGGTCGGTCGGTGTCGGTGTGTCGGTTGGTCTGTGTGTCGGTCGGTAGGTGTGTGTGTGTCGGTCGGTCGGTGTGTCGGTCGGTCGGTGTGTCGGTCGGTCGAGGTTTCGGTCGGTCGGTTGGTCGATGTGTCGGTCGGTCGGTGTGTCGGTGTTTCGGTCGGTCGGTGTGTCGGTGTGTCGGTCGTCCGGTGTGTCGGTCGGTCAGTGTGTTGGTGTGTCGGTCGGTCGATGTGTCGGTGTGTCGGTCGGTTGGTGTGTCGCTGCGTTGGTCGGTCGGTGTGTCGCTGTGTCGGTCGGTCGGTGCGTCGGTCGGTCGGTGTGTCGGTGTGTCGTTCGGTCGGTGTCTCGGTCGGTCGGTGTGTCGGTCGGTCGGTGTGTCGGTCGGTCGGTGTCGGTGGGTCGGGGTGTCGGTCGGTCGGTGTGTCGGTGGGTTGGTGTGTCGGTCGGTCGGTGTGTTGGTGTGTTGGTCGGTCGGTCGGTGTGTCGGTCGGTCGGTGTGTCGGTGTGTCGGTCGGTCGGTGTGTCGCTGTGTCAGTCGGTCGGTGTATTGGTGTGTCGGTCGGTCGGTGTTTCGGTTGGTGGGTGTGTCGGTCGGTCGGTGTGTCTGTGTGTCGGTCGGTCGGTGTGTCGGTCGGTCGGTGTGTCGGTGTGTCAGTCGGTCGGTGTGTCGGTCGGTCGGTGTGTCGGTCGGTTGGTGTGTCGGTCGGTCGTTGTGTCGGTATGTCGGTCGGTCGGTGTGTCGGTCGGTCAGTGTGTCGGTGTGTCGGTTGGTCGGTGTGTCGGTGTAACGGTCGGACGGTGTGTCGGTGTGTCGGTGTGTCGGTGTGTCTGTCGGTCGGTGTGTCGGTGTGTCGGTCGGTCGGTGTGTCGGTGTGTCGGTCGGTCGGTGTGTCGGTCGGCCGGTGTGTCGGTGTGTCGGTCGATCGGTGTGTCGGTCGGTCGGTGTGTCGGTGTGTCGGTCGGTCGGTGTGTCGGTGTGTCGGTCGGTCGGTGTTTCGGTGTGTCGGTATGTCGGTGTGTCGGTCGGTCGGTGTGTCGATGTGTCGGTCGGTCGGTGTGTCAGTGTGTCGGTCAGCCGGTGTGTCGGTGTGTCAGTAGGTCGGTATGTCGGTCGGTCGTTATGTCGGTGTGTCGGAAGGTCGGTGTGTTGGTGTGTCGGTCGGTCGGTATGTCGGTCAGTCGGTGTGTCGGTCGGTCGGTGTTTCGGTGTGTCGGTCGGTCGATGTGTCGGTCGGTCGGTGTGTCGGTGTGCCGGTCGGTTGGTGTGTCGGTCGGTCGGTGTGTCGGTAAGTCAGTGTGTCGGTGTGTTGGTCGGTCGGTGTGTCGGTGTTTTGGTCGGTCGGTGTATCGGTGTGTCGGTCGGTCGGTGTGTCGGTGTGTCGGTCGGTCGGTGTAGCTGTGTGTGGGTCGGTAGGTTTGTCGGTGTGTCGGTCGGTCGGTGTGTCGGTGTATCTGTCGGTCGGTCGGTGTGTCGGTCGGTCGGTGTGTCGGTCGGTTGGTGTGTCGGTGTGTTGGTTGGTCGGTGTGTCGGTCGGTCGGTGTTTCGGTCGGTCGGTGTAGGTGTGTCGATTGGTCTGTGTGTCGGTCGGTCAGTATGTCGGTTTGTCGGTCGGTCGGTGTGTCGGTGTGTCGGTCGGTCGGTGTGTCGGTGTGTCGGTGTGTCGGTCGGTCGGTGTGTCGGTGTTTCGCTCGGTCGGTGTGTCGGTGTGTCGGTCGGTGTGTCGGTGTGTCGGTCGGTCGGTGTGTCGGTCGGTCGGTGTGTCGGTCAGTCGGTGTGTCGGTGTGTCGGTCGGTCGGTGTTTCGGTCGGTCGGTGTGTCGGTGTTTCGGTCGTTCGGTGTTTTGGTGTGTCGGTCGGTCGGTGTGTCGGTGTGTCGGTCAGTCGGTGTGTCGATGTGTCGGTCGGTCGGTGTGTCGGTGTGTCGGTCGATCGGTGTGTCGGTCGGTCGGTGTGTCGGTGTGTCGGTCAGTCGGTGTGTCGGTGTGTCGGTCGGTTGGTGTTTCGTTGTGTCGGTCGGTCGGTGTGTCGGTCAGTCGGTGTGTCGATGTGTCGGTCGGTCGGTGTGTCGGTGTGTCGGTCGGCCGGTGTGTCGGTGTGTCGATCGATCGGTGTGTCGGTCGGTCGGTGTGTCGGTGTGTCGGTCGGTCGGTGTGTCGGTGTGTCGGTCGGTCGGTGTTTCGGTGTGTCGGTATGTCGGTGTGTCGGTCGGTCAGTGTGTCGATGTGTCGGTCGGTCGGTGTGTCAGTGTGTCGGTCAGCCGGTGTGTCGGTCGGTCGGTATGTCAGTTGGTCGTTGTGTTGGTGTGTCGGAAGGTCGGTGTGATGGTGTGTCGGTCGGTCGGTATGTCGGTCGGTCGGTGTGTTGGTCGGTCGGTGTTTTGGTGTGTCGGTCGGTCGGTGTGTCGGTCGGTCGGTGTATCGGTGTGTCGGTCGGTCGGTATGTCGGTGTGTCAGTCGGTCGGTGTGTCTGTGTGTGGGTCGGTAGGTGTGTCGGTGTGTCGGTCGGTCGGTGTGTCGGTGTATCTGTCGGTCGGTGTGTCGATCGGTCGGTGTGTCGGTCGGTCGGTGTATCGGTGTTTCGATCGGTTGGTGTGTCGGTGTGTCGGTCGGTCGGTGTGTTGGTCGGTCGGTGTGTCGGTCGGTCGGTGTGTCAGTCGGTCGGTGTGTCGATGTGTCGGTCGGTCGGTGTGTCGGTGTGTCGGTCGGTCGGTGTGTCGGTCGGTCGGTGTGTCGGTCGGTTGGTGTGTCGGTGTGTTGGTCGGTCGGTGTGTCGGTCGGTCGGTGTTTCGGTCGGTCGGTGTCGGTGTGTCGGTTGGTCTGTGTGTCGGTCGGTAGGTGTGTGTGTGTCGGTCGGTCGGTGTGTCGGTCGGTCGGTGTGTCGGTCGGTCGAGGTTTCGGTCGGTCGGTTGGTCGATGTTTCGGTCGGTCGGTGTGTCGGTGTTTCGGTCGGTCGGTGTGTCGGTGTGTCGGTCGTCCGGTGTGTCGGTCGGTCAGTGTGTTGGTGTGTCGGTCGGTCGATGTGTCGGTGTGTCGGTCAGTTGGTGTGTCGCTGCGTCGGTCGGTCGGTGTGTCGCTGTGTCGGTCGGTCGGTGCGTCGGTCGGTCGGTGTGTCGGTGTGTCGTTCGGTCGGTGTCTCGGTCGGTCGGTGTGTCGGTCGGTCGGTGTGTCGGTCGGTCGGTGTCGGTGGGTCGGGGTGTCGGTCGGTCGGTGTGTCGGTCGGTTGGTGTGTCGGTCAGTCGGTGTGTCGGTGTGTTGGTCGGTCGGTCGGTGTGTCGGTCGGTCGGTGTGTCGCTGTGTCAGTCGGTCGGTGTATTGGTGTGTCGGTCGGTCGGTGTTTCGGTTGGTGGGTGTGTCGGTCGGTCGGTGTGTCTGTGTGTCGGTCGGTCGGTGTGTCGGTCGGTCGGTGTGTCGGTGTGTCGGTCGGTCGGTGTGTCGGTCGGTCGGTGTGTCGGTCGGTTGGTGTGTCGGTCGGTCGTTGTGTCGGTATGTCGGTCGGTCGGTGTGTCGGTCGGTCAGTGTGTCGGTGTGTCGGTTGGTCGGTGTGTCGGTGTAACGGTCGGACGGTGTGTCTGTGTGTCGGTGTGTCGGTGTGTCTGTCGGTCGGTGTGTCGGTGTGTCGGTCGGTCGGTGTGTCGGTGTGTCGGTCGGTCGGTGTGTCGGTCGGCCGGTGTGTCGGTGTGTCGGTCGATCGGTGTGTCGGTCGGCCAGTGTGTCGGTGTGTCGGTCGGTCGGTGTGTCGGTGTGTCGGTCGGTCGGTGTTTCGGTGTGTCGGTATGTTGGTGTGTCGGTCGGTCGGTGTGTCGATGTGTCGGTCGGTCGGTGTGTCAGTGTGTCGGTCAGCCGGTGTGTCGGTGTGTCGGTAGGTCGGTATGTCGGTCGGTCGTTGTGTCGGTGTGTCGGAAGGTCGGTGTGTTGGTGTGTCGGTCGGTCGGTATGTCGGTCGGTCGGTGTGTCGGTCGGTCGGTGTTTCGGTGTGTCGGTCGGTCGATGTGTCGGTCGGTCGGTGTGTCGGTGTGTCGGTTGGTTGGTGTGTCGGTCGGTCGGTGTGTCGGTAAGTCAGTGTGTCGGTGTGTTGGTCGGTCGGTGTGTCGGTGTTTTGGTCGGTCGGTGTATCGGTGTGTCGGTGTGTCGGTGTGTCGGTGTGTCGGTCGGTCGGTGTAGCTGTGTGTGGGTCTTTAGGTGTGTCGGTGTGTCGGTCGGTCGGTGTGTCGGTGTATCTGTCGGTCGGTCGGTGTGTCGGTCGGTCGGTGTGTCGGTCGGTTGATGTGTCGGTGTGTTGGTCGGTCGGTGTGTCAGTCGGTCGGTGTTTCGGTCGGTCGGTGTAGGTATGTCGATTGGTCTGTGTGTCGGTCGGTCAGTGTGTTGGTTTGTCGGTCGGTCGGTGTGTCGGTGTGTCGGTCGGTCGGTGTGTCGGTGTGTCGGTGTGTCGGTCGGTCGGTGTGTCGGTGTTTCGCTCGGTCGGTGTGTCGGTGTGTCGGTCGGTGTGTCGGTGTGTCGGTCGGTCGGTGTGTCGGTCGGTCGGTGTGTCGGTCGGTCGGTGTGTCGGTGTGTCGGTCGGTCGGTGTTTCGGTCGGTCGGTGTGTCGGTGTTTCGGTCGTTCGGTGTTTTGGTGTGTCGGTCGGTCGGTGTGTCGGTGTGTCGGTCAGTCGGTGTGTCGATGTGTCGGTCGGTCGGTGTGTCGGTGTGTCGGTCGATCGGTGTGTCGGTCGGTCGGTGTGTCGGTGTGTCGGTCGGTCGGTGTGTCGGTGTGTCGGTCAGTTGGTGTTTCGTTGTGTCGGTCGGTCGGTGTGTCGGTCAGTCGGTGTGTCGATGTGTCGGTCGGTCGGTGTGTCGGTGTGTCGGTAGGCCGGTGTGTCGGTGTGTCGGTCGGTCGGTATGTCTGTCGGTCGGTGTGTCGGTGTGTCGGTCGGTCGGTGTGTTGGTGTGTTGGTCGGTCGGTATGTAGGTCGGTCGGTGTGTCGGTCGGTCGGTGTTTCGGTGTGTCGGTCGGTCGGTGTGTCGGTCGGTCGGTGTGTCAGTGTGTCGGTCGGTTGGTGTGTCGGTCGGTCGGTGTGTCGGTCAGTCGGTGTGTCGGTGTGTCGGTCGGTCGGTGTGTCGGTGTGTTGGTCGGTCGGTGTATCGGTGTGTCGGTCGGTCGGTGTGTCGGTGTGTCGGTCGGTCGGTGTGTCTGTGTATCGGTCGGTAGGTGTGTCGGTGTGTCGGTCGGTCGGTGTGCCAGTCGGTCGGTGTGTCGGTGTATCGGTCGGTCGGTGTGACGGTCAGTCGGTGTGTCGGTCGGTCGGTGTGTTGGTGTGTCGGTCGGTCGGTGTATCGGTGTGTCGGTCGGTAGGTGTGTCGGACGGTCGGTGTATCGGTCGGTAGGTGTGTCGGTCGGTCGGTGTGTCAGTCGGTCGGTGTGTCGGTGTGTCGGTCGGTATGTGTGTCGGTGTGTCGGTCGGTCAGTGTGTCGGTCGTTCGGTGTGTCGGTCGGTCGGTGTGTCAGTGTGTTGGTCGGTCGGTGTGTCGGTTGGTCGGTGTGTCGGTCGGTCGGTGTTGGTGTGTCGGTCGGTCAGTGTGTCGGTTTGTCGGTCGGTCGGTGTGTCGGTGTGTCGGTCGGTCGGTGTGTCGGTGTGTCGGTGTGTCGGTCGGTCAGTGTGTCGGTGTTTCGCTCGGTCGGTGAGTTGGTCGGTCGGTGTGTCGGTCGGTCGGTGTGTCGGTCGGTCGGTGTGTCGGTGTGTCGGTCGGTCGGTGTGTCGGTGTGTCGGTCAGTCGGTGTCGGTGGGTCGGTCGGTCGGTGTGTCGGTGTGTCCGTCGGTCGGTGTGTCGGTCGGTCAGTGTGTCGGTGTGTCGGTCGGTCGGTGTGTCGGTGTGTCGGTCGGTTGGTGTGTCGGTGTGTCGGTCGGTCGGTGTGTCGGTGTGTCGGTGTGTCGGTCGGTCGGTGTGTCGGTGTGTCGGTCGGTCGGTGTGTGGGTGTGTCGGTCGGTCGGTGTGTCTGTGTGTCGGTCGGTCGGTGTGTCGGTCGGTCGGTGTGTCGGTGTGTCGGTCGGTCGGTGTTTTGGTGTGTCGGTCGGTTGGTGTGTCGGTGTGTCGGTCAGTCGGTGGGTCGATGTGTCAGTCGGTCGGTGTGTCGGTGTGTCGATCGGCCGGTGTGTCGGTGTCTCGGTGTGTCGGTCGGTCGGTGTGTCGGTGTGTCGGTCGGTCGGTGTGTCGGTCGGTCGGTGTGTCAGTGTGTCGGTCGGTCGGTGTGTTGATGTGTCGGTCGGTCGGTATGTCGGTCAGTCGGTCGGTGTGTCGATGTGTCGGTCGGTCGGTGTGTCAGTGTGTCGGTCAGCCGGTGTGTCGGTGTGTCAGTAGGTCGGTATGTCGGTCGGTCGTTATGTCGGTGTGTCGGAAGGTCGGTGTGTTGGTGTGTCGGTCGGTCGGTATGTCGGTCAGTCGGTGTGTCGGTCGGTCGGTGTTTCGGTGTGTCGGTCGGTCGATGTGTCGGTCGGTCGGTGTGTCGGTGTGCCGGTCGGTTGGTGTGTCGGTCGGTCGGTGTGTCGGTAAGTCAGTGTGTCGGTGTGTTGGTCGGTCGGTGTGTCGGTGTGTTGGTCGGTCGGTGTATCGGTGTGTCGGTCGGTCGGTGTGTCGGTGTGTCGGTCGGTCGGTGTAGCTGTGTGTGGGTCGGTAGGTTTGTCGGTGTGTCGGTCGGTCGGTGTGTCGGTGTATCTGTCGGTCGGTCGGTGTGTCGGTCGGTCGGTGTGTCGGTCGGTTGGTGTGTCGGTGTGTTGGTTGGTCGGTGTGTCGGTCGGTCGGTGTTTCGGTCGGTCGGTGTAGGTGTGTCGATTGGTCTGTGTGTCGGTCGGTCAGTATGTCGGTTTGTCGGTCGGTCGGTGTGTCGGTGTGTCGGTCGGTCGGTGTGTCGGTGTGTCGGTGTGTCGGTCGGTCGGTGTGTCGGTGTTTCGCTCGGTCGGTGTGTCGGTGTGTCGGTCGGTGTGTCGGTGTGTCGGTCGGTCGGTGTGTCGGTCGGTCGGTGTGTCAGTCGGTCGGTGTGTCGGTGTGTCGGTCGGTCGGTGTTTCGGTCGGTCGGTGTGTCGGTGTTTCGGTCGTTCGGTGTTTTGGTGTGTCGGTCGGTCGGTGTGTCGGTGTGTCGGTCAGTCGGTGTGTCGATGTGTCGGTCGGTCGGTGTGTCGGTGTGTCGGTCGATCGGTGTGTCGGTCGGTCGGTGTGTCGGTGTGTCGGTCAGTCGGTGTGTCGGTGTGTCGGTCGGTTGGTGTTTCGTTGTGTCGGTCGGTCGGTGTGTCGGTCAGTCGGTGTGTCGATGTGTCGGTCGGTCGGTGTGTCGGTGTGTCGGTCGGCCGGTGTGTCGGTGTGTCGATCGATCGGTGTGTCGGTCGGTCGGTGTGTCGGTGTGTCGGTCGGTCGGTGTGTCGGTGTGTCGGTCGGTCGGTGTTTCGGTGTGTCGGTATGTCGGTGTGTCGGTCGGTCAGTGTGTCGATGTGTCGGTCGGTCGGTGTGTCAGTGTGTCGGTCAGCCGGTGTGTCGGTCGGTCGGTATGTCGGTTGGTCGTTGTGTTGGTGTGTCGGAAGGTCGGTGTGATGGTGTGTCGGTCGGTCGGTATGTCGGTCGGTCGGTGTGTTGGTCGGTCGGTGTTTTGGTGTGTCGGTCGGTCGGTGTGTCGGTCGGTCGGTGTATCGGTGTGTCGGTCGGTCGGTATGTCGGTGTGTCAGTCGGTCGGTGTGTCTGTGTGTGGGTCGGTAGGTGTGTCGGTGTGTCGGTCGGTCGGTGTGTCGGTGTATCTGTCGGTCGGTGTGTCGATCGGTCGGTGTGTCGGTCGGTCGGTGTATCGGTGTTTCGATCGGTTGGTGTGTCGGTGTGTCGGTCGGTCGGTGTGTTGGTCGGTCGGTGTGTCGGTCGGTCGGTGTGTCAGTCGGTCGGTGTGTCGATGTGTCGGTCGGTCGGTGTGTCGGTGTGTCGGTCGGTCGGTGTGTCGGTCGGTCGGTGTGTCGGTCGGTTGGTGTGTCGGTGTGTTGGTCGGTCGGTGTGTCGGTCGGTCGGTGTTTCGGTCGGTCGGTGTCGGTGTGTCGGTTGGTCTGTGTGTCGGTCGGTAGGTGTGTGTGTGTCGGTCGGTCGGTGTGTCGGTCGGTCGGTGTGTCGGTCGGTCGAGGTTTCGGTCGGTCGGTTGGTCGATGTTTCGGTCGGTCGGTGTGTCGGTGTTTCGGTCGGTCGGTGTGTCGGTGTGTCGGTCGTCCGGTGTGTCGGTCGGTCAGTGTGTTGGTGTGTCGGTCGGTCGATGTGTCGGTGTGTCGGTCGGTTGGTGTGTCGCTGCGTCGGTCGGTCGGTGTGTCGCTGTGTCGGTCGGTCGGTGCATCGGTCGGTCGGTGTGTCGGTGTGTCGTTCGGTCGGTGTCTCGGTCAGTCGGTGTGTCGGTCGGTCGGTGTGTCGGTCGGTCGGTGTCGGTGGGTCGGGGTGTCGGTCGGTCGGTGTGTCGGTCGGTTGGTGTGTCGGTCAGTCGGTGTGTCGGTGTGTTGGTCGGTCGGTCGGTGTGTCGGTCGGTCGGTGTGTCGCTGTGTCAGTCGGTCGGTGTATTGGTGTGTCGGTCGGTCGGTGTTTCGGTTGGTGGGTGTGTCGGTCGGTCGGTGTGTCTGTGTGTCGGTCGGTCGGTGTGTCGGTCGGTCGGTGTGTCGGTGTGTCGGTCGGTCGGTGTGTCGGTCGGTCGGTGTGTCGGTCTGTTGGTGTGTCGGTCGGTCGTTGTGTCGGTATGTCGGTCGGTCGGTGTGTCGGTCGGTCAGTGTGTCGGTGTGTCGGTTGGTCGGTGTGTCGGTGTAACGGTCGGACGGTGTGTCTGTGTGTCGGTGTGTCGGTGTGTCTGTCGGTCGGTGTGTCGGTGTGTTGGTCGGTCGGTGTGTCGGTGTGTCGGTCGGTCGGTGTGTCGGTCGGCCGGTGTGTCGGTGTGTCGGGCGATCGGTGTGTCGGTCGGCCGGTGTGTCGGTGTGTCGGTCGGTCGGTGTGTCGGTGTGTCGGTCGGTCGGTGTTTCGGTGTGTCGGTATGTCGGTGTGTCGGTCGGTCGGTGTGTCGATGTGTCGGTCGGTCGGTGTGTCAGTGTGTCGGTCAGCCGGTGTGTCGGTGTGTCGGTAGGTCGGTATGTCGGTCGGTCGTTGTGTCGGTGTGTCGGAAGGTCGGTGTGTTGGTGTGTCGGTCGGTCGGTATGTCGGTCGGTCGGTGTGTCGGTCGGTCGGTGTTTCGGTGTGTCGGTCGGTCGATGTGTCGGTCGGTCGGTGTGTCGGTGTGTCGGTTGGTTGGTGTGTCGGTCGGTCGGTGTGTCGGTAAGTCAGTGTGTCGGTGTGTTGGTCGGTCGGTGTGTCGGTGTTTTGGTCGGTCGGTGTATCGGTGTGTCGGTCGGTCGGTGTGTCGGTGTGTCGGTCGGTCGGTGTAGCTGTGTGTGGGTCGTTAGGTGTGTCGGTGTGTCGGTCGGTCGGTGTGTCGGTGTATCTGTCGGTTGGTCGGTGTGTCGGTCGGTCGGTGTGTCGGTCGGTTGATGTGTCGGTGTGTTGGTCGGTCGGTGTGTCAGTCGGTCGGTGTTTCGGTCGGTCGGTGTAGGTATGTCGATTGGTCTGTGTGTCGGTCGGTCAGTGTGTTGGTTTGTCGGTCGGTCGGTGTGTCGGTGTGTCGGTCGGTCGGTGTGTCGGTGTGTCGGTGTGTCGGTCGGTCGGTGTGTCGGTGTTTCGCTCGGTCGGTGTGTCGGTGTGTCGGTCGGTGTGTCGGTGTGTCGGTCGGTCGGTGTGTCGGTCGGTCGGTGTGTCGGTCGGTCGGTGTGTCGGTGTGTCGGTCGGTCGGTGTTTCGGTCGGTCGGTGTGTCGGTGTTTCGGTCGTTCGGTGTTTTGGTGTGTCGGTCGGTCGGTGTGTCGGTGTGTCGGTCAGTCGGTGTGTCGATGTGTCGGTCGGTCGGTGTGTCGGTGTGTCGGTCGATCGGTGTGTCGGTCGGTCGGTGTGTCGGTGTGTCGGTCGGTCGGTGTGTCGGTGTGTCGGTCAGTTGGTGTTTCGTTGTGTCGGTCGGTCGGTGTGTCGGTCAGTCGGTGTGTCGATGTGTCGGTCGGTCGGTGTGTCGGTGTGTCGGTAGGCCGGTGTGTCGGTGTGTCGGTCGGTCGGTATGTCTGTCGGTCGGTGTGTCGGTGTGTCGGTCGGTCGGAGTGTTGGTGTGTTGGTCGGTCGGTATGTAGGTCGGTCGGTGTGTCGGTCGGTCGGTGTTTCGGTGTGTCGGTCGGTCGGTGTGTCGGTCGGTCGGTGTGTCAGTGTGTCGGTCGGTTGGTGTGTCGGTCGGTCGGTGTGTCGGTCAGTCGGTGTGTCGGTGTGTCGGTCGGTCGGTGTGTCGGTGTGTTGGTCGGTCGGTGTATCGGTGTGTCGGTCGGTCGGTGTGTCGGTGTGTCGGTCGGTCGGTGTGTCTGTGTATCGGTCGGTAGGTGTGTCGGTGTGTCGGTCGGTCGGTGTGCCGGTCGGTCGGTGTGTCGGTGTATCGGTCGGTCGGTGTGACGGTCGGTCGGTGTGTCGGTCGGTCGGTGTGTTGGTGTGTCGGTCGGTCGGTGTATCGGTGTGTCGGTCGGTAGGTGTGTCGGACGGTCGGTGTATCGGTCGGTAGGTGTGTCGGTCGGTCGGTGTGTCAGTCGGTCGGTGTGTCGGTGTGTCGGTCGGTATGTGTGTCGGTGTGTCGGTCGGTCAGTGTGTCGGTCGTTCGGTGTGTCGGTCGGTCGGTGTGTCAGTGTGTTGGTCGGTCGGTGTGTCGGTTGGTCGGTGTGTCGGTCGGTCGGTGTTGGTGTGTCGGTCGGTCAGTGTGTCGGTTTGTCGGTCGGTCGGTGTGTCGGTGTGTCGGTCGGTCGGTGTGTCGGTTTGTCGGTGTGTCGGTCGGTCAGTGTGTCGGTGTTTCGCTCGGTCGGTGAGTTGGTCGGTCGGTGTGTCGGTCGGTCGGTGTGTCGGTCGGTCGGTGTGTCGGTGTGTCGGTCGGTCGGTGTGTCGGTGTGTCGGTCAGTCGGTGTCGGTGGGTCGGTCGGTCGGTGTGTCGGTGTGTCCGTCGGTCGGTGTGTCGGTCGGTCAGTGTGTCGGTGTGTCGGTCGGTCGGTGTGTCGGTGTGTCGGTCGGTTGGTGTGTCGGTGTGTCGGTCGGTCGGTGTGTCGGTGTGTCGGTGTGTCGGTCGGTCGGTGTGTCGGTGTCCCGGTCGGTCGGTGTGTGGGTGTGTCGGTCGGTCGGTGTGTCTGTGTGTCGGTCGGTCGGTGTGTCGGTCGGTCGGTGTGTCGGTGTGTCGGTCGGTCGGTGTTTTGGTGTGTCGGTCGGTTGGTGTGTCGGTGTATCGGTCAGTCGGTGGGTCGATGTGTCAGTCGGTCGGTGTGTCGGTGTGTCGATCGGCCGGTGTGTCGGTGTCTCGGTGTGTCGGTCGGTCGGTGTGTCGGTGTGTCGGTCGGTCGGTGTGTCGGTCGGTCGGTGTGTCGGTGTGTCGGTCGGTCGGTGTGTTGATGTGTCGGTCGGTCGGTATGTCGGTCAGTCGGTGTGTCGGTGTGTCGGTCGGTCGGTGTGTCAGTCGGTCGGTGTATCGGTGTGTCGGTCGGTCGGTGTGTCTGTGTGTCGGTCGGTAGGTGTGTCGGTTGGTCGGTGTGTCGGTGTGTCGGTCGTTCGGTGCGTCGGTTGGTCGGTGTGTCGGTCGGTGGGTGTGTCGGTCGGTCGTTGTGTCGGTGTGTCGTTCGGTCGGTGTGTCCGTCGGTCGGTGGGTCGGTGTGTCGGTCGGTCGGTGTGTCGGTGTGTCGGTCGGTCAGTGTCGGTGGGTCGGTTGGTCGGTGTGTCGGTGTGTCCGTCGTTCGGTGTGTCGGTCGGTCAGTGTGTCGGTGTGTCGGTCGGTCGGTGTGTCGGTGTGTCGGTCGGTCGGTGTGTTGGTGTGTCGGTCGGTCGGTGTGTCTGTGTGTCGGTCGGTCGGTTTGTCGGTTGGTCGGTGTGTCGGTGTGTCGGTCGGTCGGTGTTTTGGTGTGTCGGTCGGTAGGTGTGTCGGTGTGTCGGTCAGTCGGTGTGTCGATGTGTCGGTCGGTCGGTGTGTCGGTGAGTCGGTCTGCCGGTGTGTCGGTGTCTCGGTGTGTCGGTCGGTCGGTGTGTCGGTATGTCGGTCGGTTGGTGTGTCGGTCGGTCGGTGTGTAGGTGTGTCGGTCGGTCGGTGTGTTGATGTGTCGGTCGGTCGGTATGTCGGTCAGTCGGTGTGTCGGTGTGTCGGTCGGTCGGTGTGTCAGTCGGTCGGTGTATCGGTGTGTCGGTCGGTCGGTGTGTCGGTCGGTCGGTGTGTCTGTGTGTCGGTCGGTAGGTGTGTCGGTTGGTCGGTGTGTCGGTGTGTCGGTCGTTCCGTGCGTCGGTCGGTCGGTGTGTCGGTCGGTCGGTGTGTCGGTCGGTCGGTGTGTTGGTGTGTCGTTCGGTCGGTGTGTCGGTCGGTCGGTGGGTCGGTGTGTCGGTCGTTCGGTGTGTCGGTCGGTCGGTGTGTCGGTCGGTCGGTGTGTCGGTCGGTCGGTCGGTCGGTGTGTAGGTGTTTCGGTCGGTCGGTGTGTCGGTCGTTCGTTGTGTCGGTCGGTCGGTTGGTATGTCGGTGCATCGGTCGGTCGGTGTGTCGGTGTGTCGGTCGGTTGGTGCGTCGGTCGGTCGTTATGTCGGTCGATCGGTGTGTCGGTGTGTCGGTCGGTCGGTGTGTCGGTCGGCCGGTGTGTCGGTCGGTTGGTGTGTCGGTCGGTCGGTATGTCGGTGTGTCGGTCGGTCGGTGTGTCGGTCGGTCAGTGTGTCGGTGTGTCGGTTGGTCGGTGTGTTGGTGTAACGGTCGGACGGTGTGTCGGTGTGTCGTTCTGTCAGTGTGTCGGTGTGTCGGTGTGTCGGTCGGTCGGTGTGTCGGTGTGTCGGTGTGTCGGTGTGTCGATCGGTCGGTGTGTCGGTCGGTCGGTGTGTCGGTGTGTCGGTCGATCGGTGTGTCGGTCGGTCGGTGTGTCGGTGTGTCGGTCGGTCGGTGTGTCGGTGTGTCGGTTGGTCGGTGTTTCGGTGTATCGGTATGTCGGTGTGTCGGTTGGTCGGTGTTTCGGTGTGTCGGTGTGTCGGTGTATCGGTCGGTCGGTATCACGGTCGGTCGGTGTGTCGGTGTGTCGGTCGGTAGGTGTGTCGGTCGGTCGGTGTGTCGGTCGGTCGGTGTGTCGGTCGGTCGGTGTTTTGGTCGGTCAGTCGGTCGATGTGTCAGTCGGTCGGTGTGTCGGTGTTTCGGTCGGTCGGTGTGTCGGTGTGTCGGTCGGTCAGTGTGTTGGTGTGTCGGTCGGTCGATGTGTCGGTGTGTCGGTCGGTTGGTGTGTCGGTCCGTCGGTCGGTCGGTGTGTCGGTCGGTCGGTGCGTCGGTCGGTCGGTGTGTCGGTGTGTCGGTCGGTCGGTGTCTCGGTCGGTCGGTGTGTCGGTCGGTCGGTGTATCGGTCGGTCGGTGTGTCGGTGTGTCGGTCGGTCGGTGTGTCGGTCGGTCGGTGTGTCGGTGGGTCGGGGTGTCGGTCGGTCGGTGTGTCGGTCGGTCGGTGTGTCGGTCGGTCGGTGTGTCGGTGTGTTGGTCGGTCGGTCGGTGTGTCGGTCTGTCGGTGTGTCGGTGTGTCGGTCGGTCGGTGTGTCGCTGTGTCGGTCGGTCGGTGTATTGGTGTGTCGGTCGGTCGGTGTGTCGGTTTGTGGGTGTGTCGGTCGGTGGGTGTGTCTGTGTGTCGGTCGGT
Source organism: Cancer borealis (assembly GCA_036785275.1). Lineage (NCBI taxonomy): Eukaryota > Metazoa > Arthropoda > Malacostraca > Decapoda > Cancridae > Cancer > Cancer borealis. The sequence continues at coordinate 53,133 of JAXIVD010001907.1, read as the reverse complement.
CGGTGTGTCGGTCGGTCGATGTGTCGGTCGATCGGTGTGTCGGTGTTTCGGTCGGTCGGTGTGTCGGTCGGTCGGTGTGTCGGTCGGTTGGAGTGTCGGTCGGTCGGTGTGTTGGTGTGTCGGTCGGTCGGTGTGTCGGTCGGTCAGTGTGTCGGTGTGTCGGTTGGTCGGTGTGTCGGTGTAACGGTCGGTCGGTGTATCGGTGTGTCGGTCGGTCGGTGTGTCTGTGTGTCGGTCGGTCGGTGTGTCGGTCGGTCGGTGTGTCGGTGTGTCGGTCGGTCGGTGTTTTGGTGTGTCGGTTGGTTGGTGTGTCGGTGTGTCGGTCAGTCGGTGGGTCGATGTGTCGGTCGGTCGGTGTGTCGGTGTGTCGATCGGCCGGTGTGTCGGTGTCTCGGTGTGTCGGTCGGTCGGTGTGTCGGTGTGTCGGTCGGTCGGTGTGTCGGTCGGTCGGTGTGTCGGTGTGTCGGTCGGTCGGTGTGTTGATGTGTCGGTCGGTCGGTATGTCGGTCAGTCGGTGTGTCGGTGTGTCGGTCGGTCGGTGTGTCAGTCGGTCGGTGTATCGGTGTGTCGGTCGGTCGGTGTGTCTGTGTGTCGGTCGGTAGGTGTGTCGGTTGGTCGGTGTGTCGGTGTGTCGGTCGTTCGGTGCGTCGGTTGGTCGGTGTGTCGGTCGGTCGGTGTGTCGGTCGGTCGGTGTGTCGGTGTGTCGTTCGGTCGGTGTGTCCGTCGGTCGGTGGGTCGGTGTGTCGGTTGGTCGGTGTGTCGGTGTGTCGGTCGGTCAGTGTATGTGGGTCGGTTGGTCGGTGTGTCGGTGTGTCCGTCGTTCGGTGTGTCGGTCGGTCAGTGTGTCGGTGTGTCGGTCGGTCGGTGTGTCGGTGTGTCGGTCGGTCGGTGTGTTGGTCGGTCGGTGTGTCGGTGTGTCGGTCGGTTGGTGTGTCGGTGTGTCGGTCGGTCGGTGTGTCGGTGTCGGTGTGTCGGTCGGTCGGCGTGTCGGTATGTCGGTCGGTCGGTGTGTTGGTGTGTCGGTCGGTCGGTGTGTCTGTGTGTCGGTCGGTCGGTGTGTCGGTTGGTCGGTGTGTCGGTGTGTCGGTCGGTCGGTGTTTTGGTGTGTCGGTCGGTAGGTGTGTCGGTGTGTCGGTCAGTCGGTGTGTCGATGTGTCGGTCGGTCGGTGTGTCGGTGAGTCGGTCTGCCGGTGTGTCGGTGTCTCGGTGTGTCGGTCGGTCGGTGTGTCGGTGTGTCGGTCGGTTGGTGTGTCGGTCGGTCGGTGTGTAGGTGTGTCGGTCGGTCGGTGTGTTGATGTGTCGGTCGGTCGGTATGTCGGTCAGTCGGTGTGTCGGTGTGTCGGTCGGTCGGTGTGTCAGTCGGTCGGTGTATCGGTGTGTCGGTCGGTCGGTGTGTCGGTCGGTCGGTGTGTCTGTGTGTCGGTCGGTAGGTGTGTCGGTTGGTCGATGTGTCGGTGTGTCGGTCGTTCCGTGCGTCGGTCGGTCGGTGTGTCGGTCGGTCGGTGTGTCGGTCGGTCGGTGTGTTAATGTGTCGTTCGGTCGGTGTGTCGGTCGGTCGGTGGGTCGGTGTGTCGGTCGTTCGGTGTGTCGGTCGGTCGGTGTGTCGGTCGGTCGGTGTGTCGGTCGGTCGGTCGGTCGGTGTGTAGGTGTTTCGGTCGGTCGGTGTGTCGGTCGTTCGTTGTGTCGGTCGGTCGGTTGGTGTGTCGGTGCATCGGTCGGTCGGTGTGTCGGTGTGTCGGTCGGTTGGTGCGTCGGTCGGTCGTTATGTCGGTCGATCGGTGTGTCGGTGTGTCGGTCGGTCGGTGTGTCGGTCGGTCGGTGTGTCGGTCGGTTGGTGTGTCGGTCGGTCGGTATGTCGGTGTGTCGGTCGGTCGGTGTGTCGGTCGGTCAGTGTGTCGGTGTGTCGGTTGGTCGGTGTGTTGGTGTAACGGTCGGACGGTGTGTCGGTGTGTCGTTCTGTCAGTGTGTCGGTGTGTCGGTGTGTCGGTCGGTCGGTGTGTCGGTGTGTCGGTGTGTCGGTGTGTCGATCGGTCGGTGTGTCGGTCGGTCGGTGTGTCGGTGTGTCGGTCGATCGGTGTGTCGGTCGGTCGGTGTGTCGGTGTGTCGGTCGGTCGGTGTGTCGGTGTGTCGGTTGGTCGGTGTTTCGGTGTATCGGTATGTCGGTGTGTCGGTTGGTCGGTGTTTCGGTGTGTCGGTGTGTCGGTGTATCGGTCGGTCGGTATCACGGTCGGTCGGTGTGTCGGTGTGTCGGTCGGTAGGTGTGTCGGTCGATCGGTGTGTCGGTCGGTCGGTGTGTCGGTCGGTCGGTGTTTTGGTCGGTCAGTCGGTCGATGTGTCAGTCGGTCGGTGTGTCGGTGTTTCGGTCGGTCGGTGTGTCGGTGTGTCGGTCGGTCAGTGTGTTGGTGTGTCGGTCGGTCGATGTGTCGGTGTGTCGGTCGTTTGGTGTGTCGGTCCGTCGGTCGGTCGGTGTGTCGGTCGGTCGGTGCGTCGGTCGGTCGGTGTGTCGGTGTGTCGGTCGGTCGGTGTCTCGGTCGGTCGGTGTGTCGGTCGGTCGGTGTATCGGTCGGTCGGTGTGTCGGTGTGTCGGTCGGTCGGTGTGTCGGTCGGTCGGTGTGTCGGTGGGTCGGGGTGTCGGTCGGTCGGTGCGTCGGTCGGTCGGTGTGTCGGTCGGTCGGTGTGTCGGTGTGTTGGTCGGTCGGTCGGTGTGTCGGTCTGTCGGTGTGTCGGTGTGTCGGTCGGTCGGTGTGTCGCTGTGTCGGTCGGTCGGTGTATTGGTGTGTCGGTCGGTCGGTGTGTCGGTTTGTGGGTGTGTCGGTCGGTCGGTGTGTCTGTGTGTCGGTCGGTCGGTGTGTCGGTCGGTCGATGTGTCGGTCGATCGGTGTGTCGGTGTTTCGGTCGGTCGGTGTGTCGGTCGGTCGGTGTGTCGGTCGGTTGGAGTGTCGGTCGGTCGGTGTGTCGGTGTGTCGGTCGGTCGGTGTGTCGGTCGGTCAGTGTGTCGGTGTGTCGGTTGGTCGGTGTGTCGGTGTAACGGTCGGACGGTGTGTCGGTGTGTCGTTCGGTCAGTGTGTCGGTGTGTCGGTGTGTCGGTCGGTCGGTGTGTCGGTGTGTCGGTCGGTCGGTCGGTGTGTCGGTCTGTCGGTGTGTCGGTGTGTCGGTCGGTCGGTGTGTCGCTGTGTCGGTCGGTCGGTGTATTGGTGTGTCGGTCGGTCGGTGTGTCGGTTTGTGGGTGTGTCGGTCGGTCGGTGTGTCTGTGTGTCGGTCGGTCGGTGTGTCGGTCGGTCGATGTGTCGGTCGATCGGTGTGTCGGTGTTTCGGTCGGTCGGTGTGTCGGTCGGTCGGTGTGTCGGTCGGTTGGAGTGTCGGTCGGTCGGTGTGTCGGTGTGTCGGTCGGTCGGTGTGTCGGTCGGTCAGTGTGTCGGTGTGTCGGTTGGTCGGTGTGTCGGTGTAACGGTCGGACGGTGTGTCGGTGTGTCGTTCGGTCAGTGTGTCGGTGTGTCGGTGTGTCGGTCGGTCGGTGTGTCGGTGTGTCGGTCGGTCGGTGTGTCGGTGTGTCGGTCGGTCGGTGTGTCGGTCGGTCGGTGTGTCGGTGTGTCGGTCGATCGGTGTGTCGGTCGGTCGGTGTGTCGGTGTGTCGGTCGGTCGGTGTGTCGGTGTGTCGGTTGGTCGGTGTTTCGGTGTGTCGGTATGTCGGTGTGTCGGTCGGTCGGTATGTCGATGTGTCGGTCGGTCGGTGTGTCAGTGTGTCGGTCAGCCGGTGTGTCGGTGTGTCGGTCGGTCGGTATGTTGGTCGGTCGGTGTGTCGGTGTATCGGTCGGTCGGTGTGTTGGTGTGTCGGTCGGTCTGTGTCGGTCGGTCTGTGTGTCGGTCGGACTGTGTGTCGGTGTGTCGGTCGGTCGGTGTGTCGGTCGGTCGGTCGGTTTGTCGGTCGGTCGGTGTGTCGGTCGGTCGGTGTTTCGGTGTATCGGTCGGTCGGTGTGTCGGTCGGTCGGTGTGTCGATGTGTCGGTCGGTCGGTGTGTCGGTCGGCCGGTGTGTCGGTGTGTCGGTGTGTCGGTCGGTCAGTGTTTCGGTCGGTCGGTGTGTCGGTGTGTCGGTCGGTCGGTGTGTCGGTCGGTCTGTGTGTCGGTGTGTCGGTCGGTCGGTGTGTTGGTGTGTCGGTCGGTTGGTGTGTCGGTCAGTCGGTGTGTCGGTCGGTCGGTGTGTCGGTGTGTCAGTCGGTCGGTGTATCGGTGTGTCGGTAGGTGTGTCGGTCGGTAGGTGTGTCGGTGTATCGGTCGGTCGGTATGTCGGTCGGTCGGTGTGTCGGTCAGTAGGTGTGTCGGTCGGTCGGTGTGTCGGTCGGTCGGTGTGTCGGTCGGTTGGTGTTTCGGTCGGTCGGTCGGTCGATGTGTCGGTCGGTCGGTGTGTCGGTGTTTCGGTCGGTCGGTGTGTCGGTGTATCGGTCGTTCGGTGTGTCGGTCGGTCAGTGTGTTGGTGTGTCGGTCGGTCGATGTGTCGGTGTGTCGGTCGGTTGGTGTGTCGGTGCGTCGGTTGGTCGGTGTGTCGGTGTGTCGGTCGGTCGGTGCGTCGGTCGGTCGGTGTGTCGGTGTGTCGGTCGGTCGGTGTCTCGGTCGGTCGGTGTGTCGGTCGGTCGGTGTATCGGTCGGTCGGTGTGTCTGTGTGTCGGTCGGTCGGTGTGTCGGTCGGTCGGTGTGTCGGTGGGTCGGGGTGTCGGTCGGTCGGTGTGTCGGTCGGTCGGTGTGTCGGTGTGTTTGTCGGTCGGTCTGTGTGTCGGTCTGTCGGTGTGTCGGTGTGTCGGTCGGTCGGTGTGTCGCTGTGTCGGTCGGTCGGTGAATTGGTGTGTCAGTTCGGTCGGTGTGTCGGTTGGTGGGTGTGTCGGTCGGTCGGTGTGTCTGTGTGTCGGTCGGTCGGTGTGTCGGTCGGTCGATATGTCGGTCGATCGGTGTGTCGGTGTGTCGGTCGGTTGGTGTGTCGGTCGGTCGGTGTGTCGGTCGGTTGGTGTGTCGGTCGGTCGGTGTGTCGGTGTGTCGGTCGGTCGGTGTGTCGGTGTGTCGGTGTGTCGGTCGGTCAGTGTGTCGGTGTTTCGCTCGGTCGGTGAGTTGGTCGGTCGGTGTGTCGGTCGGTCGGTGTGTCGGTCGGTCGGTGTGTCGGTGTGTCGGTCGGTCGGTGTGTCGGTGTGTCGGTCAGTCGGTGTCGGTGGGTCGGTCGGTCGGTGTGTCGGTGTGTCCGTCGGTCGGTGTGTCGGTCGGTCAGTGTGTCGGTGTGTCGGTCGGTCGGTGTGTCGGTGTGTCGGTCGGTTGGTGTGTCGGTGTGTCGGTCGGTCGGTGTGTCGGTGTGTCGGTGTGTCGGTCGGTCGGTGTGTCGGTGTGTCGGTCGGTCGGTGTGTGGGTGTGTCGGTCGGTCGGTGTGTCTGTGTGTCGGTCGGTCGGTGTGTCGGTCGGTCGGTGTGTCGGTGTGTCGGTCGGTCGGTGTTTTGGTGTGTCGGTCGGTTGGTGTGTCGGTGTGTCGGTCAGTCGGTGGGTCGATGTGTCGGTCGGTCGGTGTGTCGGTGTGTCGATCGGCTGGTGTGTCGGTGTCTCGGTGTGTCGGTCGGTCGGTGTGTCGGTGTGTCGGTCGGTCGGTGTGTCGGTCGGTCGGTGTGTCGGTGTGTCGGTCGGTCGGTGTGTTGATGTGTCGGTCGGTCGGTATGTCGGTCAGTCGCTGTGTCGGTGTGTCGGTCGGTCGGTGTGTCAGTCGGTCGGTGTATCGGTGTGTCGGTCGGTCGGTGTGTCTGTGTGTCGGTCGGTAGGTGTGTCGGTTGGTCGGTGTGTCGGTGTGTCGGTCGTTCGGTGCGTCGGTTGGTCGGTGTGTCGGTCGGTCGGTGTGTCGGTCGGTCGGTGTGTCGGTGTGTCGTTCGGTCGGTGTGTCCGTCGGTCGGTGGGTCGGTGTGTCGGTCGGTCGGTGTGTCGGTGTGTCGGTCGGTCAGTGTCGGTGGGTCGGTTGGTCGGTGTGTCGGTGTGTCCGTCGTTCGGTGTGTCGGTCGGTCAGTGTGTCGGTGTGTCGGTCGGTCGGTGTGTCGGTGTGTCGGTCGGTCGGTGTGTTGGTCGGTCGGTGTGTCGGTGTGTCGGTCGGTTGGTGTGTCGGTGTGTCGGTCGGTCGGTGTGTCGGTGTGTCGGTGTGTCGGTCGGTCTGCGTGTCGGTGTGTCGGTCGGTCGGTGTGTTGGTGTGTCGGTCGGTCGGTGTGTCTGTGTGTCGGTCGGTCGGTGTGTCGGTTGGTCGGTGTGTCGGTGTGTCGGTCGGTCGGTGTTTTGGTGTGTCGGTCGGTAGGTGTGTCGGTGTGTCGGTCAGTCGGTGTGTCGATGTGTCGGTCGGTCGGTGTGTCGGTGAGTCGGTCTGCCGGTGTGTCGGTGTCTCGGTGTGTCGGTCGGTCGGTGTGTCGGTGTGTCGGTCGGTTGGTGTGTCGGTCGGTCGGTGTGTAGGTGTGTCGGTCGGTCGGTGTGTTGATGTGTCGGTCGGTCGGTATGTCGGTCAGTCGGTATGTCGGTGTGTCGGTCGGTCGGTGTGTCAGTCGGTCGGTGTATCGGTGTGTCGGTCTGTCGGTGTGTCGGTCGGTCGGTGTGTCTGTGTGTCGGTTGGTAGGTGTGTCGGTTGGTCGGTGTGTCGGTGTGTCGGTCGTTCCGTGCGTCGGTCGGTCGGTGTGTCGGTCGGTCGGTGTGTCGGTCGGTCGGTGTGTTGGTGTGTCGTTCGGTCGGTGTGTCGGTCGGTCGGTGGGTCGGTGTGTCGGTCGTTCGGTGTGTCGGTCGGTCGGTGTGTCGGTCGGTCGGTGTGTCGGTCGGTCGGTCGGTCGGTGTGTAGGTGTTTCGGTCGGTCGGTGTGTCGGTCGTTCGTTGTGTCGGTCGGTCGGTTGGTGTGTCGGTGCATCGGTCGGTCGGTGTGTCGGTGTGTCGGTCGGTTGGTGCGTCGGTCGGTCGTTATGTCGGTCGATCGGTGTGTCGGTGTGTCGGTCGGTCGGTGTGTCGGTCGGTCGGTGTGTCGGTCGGTTGGTGTGTCGGTCGGTCGGTATGTCGGTGTGTCGGTCGGTCGGTGTGTCGGTCGGTCAGTGTGTCGGTGTGTCGGTTGGTCGGTGTGTTGGTGTAACGGTCGGACGGTGTGTCGGTGTGTCGTTCTGTCAGTGTGTTTGTGTGTCGGTGTGTCGGTCGGTCGGTGTGTCGGTGTGTCGGTGTGTCGGTGTGTCGATCGGTCGGTGTGTCGGTCGGTCGGTGTGTCGGTGTGTCGGTCGATCGGTGTGTCGGTCGGTCGGTGTGTCGGTGTGTCGGTCGGTCGGTGTGTCGGTGTGTCGGTTGGTCGGTGTTTCGGTGTATCGGTATGTCGGTGTGTCGGTTGGTCGGTGTTTCGGTGTGTCGGTGTGTCGGTGTATCGGTCGGTCGGTATCACGGTCGGTCGGTGTGTCGGTGTGTCGGTCGGTAGGTGTGTCGGTCGGTCGGTGTGTCGGTCGGTCGGTGTGTCGGTCGGTCGGTGTTTTGGTCGGTCAGTCGGTCGATGTGTCAGTCGGTCGGTGTGTCGGTGTTTCGGTCGGTCGGTGTGTCGGTGTGTCGGTCGGTCAGTGTGTTGGTGTGTCGGTCGGTCGATGTGTCGGTGTGTCGGTCGGTTGGTGTGTCGGTCCGTCGGTCGGTCGATGTGTCGGTCGGTCGGTGCGTCGGTCGGTCGGTGTGTCGGTGTGTCGGTCGGTCGGTGTCTCGGTCGGTCGGTGTGTCGGTCGGTCGGTGTATCGGTCGGTCGGTGTGTCGGTGTGTCGGTCGGTCGGTGTGTCGGTCGGTCGGTGTGTCGGTGGGTCGGGGTGTCGGTCGGTCGGTGTGTCGGTCGGTCGGTGTGTCGGTCGGTCGGTGTGTCGGTGTGTTGGTCGGTCGGTCGGTGTGTCGGTCTGTCGGTGTGTCGGTGTGTCGGTCGGTCGGTGTGTCGCTGTGTCGGTCGGTCGGTGTATTGGTGTGTCGGTCGGTCGGTGTGTCGGTTTGTGGGTGTGTCGGTCGGTCGGTGTGTCTGTGTGTCGGTCGGTCGGTGTGTCGGTCGGTCGATGTGTCGGTCGATCGGTGTGTCGGTGTTTCGGTCGGTCGGTGTGTCGGTCGGTCGGTGTGTCGGTCGGTTGGAGTGTCGGTCGGTCGGTGTGTCGGTGTGTCGGTCGGTCGGTGTGTCGGTCGGTCAGTGTGTCGGTGTGTCGGTTGGTCGGTGTGTCGGTGTAACGGTCGGACGGTGTGTCGGTGTGTCGTTCGGTCAGTGTGTCGGTGTGTCGGTGTGTCGGTCGGTCGGTGTGTCGGTGTGTCGGTCGGTCGGTGTGTCGGTGTGTCGGTCGGTCGGTGTGTCGGTCGGTCGGTGTGTCGGTGTGTCGGTCGATCGGTGTGTCGGTCGGTCGGTGTGTCGGTGTGTCGGTCGGTCGGTGTGTCGGTGTGTCGGTTGGTCGGTGTTTCGGTGTGTCGGTATGTCGGTGTGTCGGTCGGTCGGTATGTCGATGTGTCGGTCGGTCGGTGTGTCAGTGTGTCGGTCAGCCGGTGTGTCGGTGTGTCGGTCGGTCGGTATGTTGGTCGGTCGGTGTGTCGGTGTATCGGTCGGTCGGTGTGTTGGTGTGTCGGTCGGTCTGTGTCGGTCGGTCTGTGTGTCGGTCGGACTGTGTGTCGGTGTGTCGGTCGGTCGGTGTGTCGGTCGGTCGGTCGGTTTGTCGGTCGGTCGGTGTGTCGCTCGGTCGGTGTTTCGGTGTATCGGTCGGTAGGTGTGTCGGTCGGTCGGTGTGTCGATGTGTCGGTCGGTCGGTGTGTCGGTCGGCCGGTGTGTCGGTGTGTCGGTGTGTCGGTCGGTCAGTGTTTCGGTCGGTCGGTGTGTCGGTGTGTCGGTCGGTCGGTGTGTCGGTCGGTCTGTGTGTCGGTGTGTCGGTCGGTCGGTGTGTTGGTGTGTCGGTCGGTTGGTGTGTCGGTCAGTCGGTGTGTCGGTCGGTCGGTGTGTCGGTGTGTCAGTCGGTCGGTGTATCGGTGTGTCGGTGTGTCGGTCGGTCGGTGTGTCTGTGTGTCGGTCGGTAGGTGTGTCGGTCGGTCGGTGTGTCGGTGTATCGGTCGGTCGGTATGTCGGTCGGTCGGTGTGTCGGTCAGTAGGTGTGTCGGTCGGTCGGTGTGTCGGTCGGTCGGTGTGTCGGTCGGTTGGTGTTTCGGTCGGTCGGTCGGTCGATGTGTCGGTCGGTCGGTGTGTCGGTGTTTCGGTCGGTCGGTGTGTCGGTGTATCGGTCGTTCGGTGTGTCGGTCGGTCAGTGTGTTGGTGTGTCGGTCGGTCGATGTGTCGGTGTGTCGGTCGGTTGGTGTGTCGGTGCGTCGGTTGGTCGGTGTGTCGGTGTGTCGGTCGGTCGGTGCGTCGGTCGGTCGGTGTGTCGGTGTGTCGGTCGGTCGGTGTCTCGGTCGGTCGGTGTGTCGGTCGGTCGGTGTATCGGTCGGTCGGTGTGTCTGTGTGTCGGTTGGTCGGTGTGTCGGTCGGTCGGTGTGTCGGTGGGTCGGGGTGTCGGTCGGTCGGTGTGTCGGTCGGTCGGTGTGTCGGTGTGTTGGTCGGTCGGTCGGTATGTCGGTCTGTCGGTGTGTCGGTGTGTCGGTCGGTCGGTGTGTCGCTGTGTCGGTCGGTCGGTGAATTGGTGTGTCAGTTCGGTCGGTGTGTCGGTTGGTGGGTGTGTCGGTCGGTCGGTGTGTCTGTGTGTTGGTCGGTCGGTGTGTCGGTCGGTCGATATGTCGGTCGATCGGTGTGTCGGTGTGTCGGTCGGTTGGTGTGTCGGTCGGTCGGTGTGTCGGTCGGTTGGTGTGTCGGTCGGTCGGTGTGTCGGTGAATCGGTCGGTCGGTGTGTCGGTCGGTCAGTGTGTCGGTGTGTCGGTTGGTCGGTGTAACGGTCGGACGGTGTGTCGGTGTGTCGTTCGGTCAGTGTGTCGGTGTGTCGGTGTGTCGGTCGGTCGGTGTGTCGGTGTGTCGGTCGGTCGGTGTGTCGGTGTGTCGGTTGGTCGGTGTGTCGGTCGGTCGGTGTGTCGGTGTGTCGGTCGATCGGTGTGTCGGTCGCTCGGTGTGTCGGTGTGTCAGTCGGTCGGTGTGTCGGTGTGTCGGTTGGTCGGTGTTTCGGTGTGTCGGTATGTCTGTGTGTCGGTCGGTCGGTGTGTCGATGTGTCGGTCGGTCGGTGTGTCAGTGTGTCGGTCAGCCGGTGTGTCGGTGTGTCGGTCGGTCGGTATGTTGGTCGGTCGGTGTGTCGGTGTGTCGGTCGGTCGGTGTGTTGGTGTGTCGGTCGGTGTGTCGGTCGGTCGGTGTTTCGGTGTGTCGGTCGGTCGGTGTGTCGGTCGGTCGGTGTGTCGGTGTGTCGGTCGGTTGGTGTGTCGGTCGGTCGGTGTGTCGGTCAGTCAGTGTGTCGGTGTGTCAGTCGGTCTGTGTGTCGGTGTTTTGGTCGGTCGGTGTATCGGTGTGTCGGTCGGTCGGTGTGTCGGTGTGTCGTTCGATCGGTGTGTCTGTGTGTCGGTCGGTAGGTGTGTCGGTGTATCGGTCGGTCGGTGTGTCGGTCGGTCGGTGTGTCGGTGTATCGGTCGGTCGGTGTGTCGGTCGGTCGGTGTGTCGGTCGGTCGGTGTGTCGGTCGGTCGGTGTGCCGGTGTGACGGTCGGTCGGTGTATCGGTGTTTCGATCGGTAGGTGTGTCGGTGTGTCGGTCGGTCGGTGTGTCGGTCGGTCGGTGTGTCAGTCGGTCGGTGTGTCGGTGTGTCGGTCGGTCGGTATGTCGGTGTGTCGGTCGGTCGGTGTGTCGGTCGGTCGATGTGTCGGTCGGTTGGTGTGTCGGTGTGTTGGTCGGTCGGTGTATCGGTCGGTCGGTGTGTCGGTTGGTGGGTGTCGGTGTGTCGGTTGGTCGGTGTGTCGGTCGGTCAGTGTGTCGGTTTGTCGGTGTGTCGGTGTGTCGGTGTGTCGGTCGGTCGGTGTGTCAGTGTGTCGGTGTGTCGGTCGGTCGGTGTGTCGGTGTTTCGCTCGGTCGGTGTGTCGGTCGGTTGGTGTGTCGGTCGGTATGTGTGTCGGTGTGTCGGTTGGTCGGTGTGTCGGTCGGTCGGTCGGTGTGTCGGTCGGTTGATGTGTCGGTGTGTTGGTCGGTCGGTGTGTTGGTCGGTCGGTGTGTCGGTCGGTCGGTGTCGGTGTGTCGGTTGGTCGGTGTGTCGGTTGGTCAACGTGTCGGTTTGTCGGTCGGTCGGTGTGTCGGTCGGTCGGTGTGTCGGTGTATCGGTCGGTCGGTGTGTCGGTGTTTCGCTCGGTCGGTGTGTCGGTCGGTCGGTGTGTCGGTCGGTCGGTGTGTCGGTTTGTCGGTCGGTCGGTGTGTCGGTTGTTCGGTGTGTCGGTCGGTCGGTCGGTCGGTGTGTCGGTCGGTCGGTGTGTCGGTGTGTCGGCCGGTCGGTGTGTCGGTGTGTCGGTCGGTCGGTGTCGGTGGGTCGGTCGGTCGGTGTGTCGGTGTGTCGGTCGATCGGTGTTTCGGTCGGTCAGTGTGTCGGTGTGTCGGTCGGTCGGTGTGTCGGTGTGTCGGTCGGTAGGTGTGTCGGTCGGTATATACATATATATATATATATATATATATATATATATATATATATATATATATATATATATATATACATATATATATATATATATATATATATATATATATATATATATATGTATATATATATATATATATATATATATATATATATATATATATATATATATATTATGTTGGTGTGTCGGTCGGTTGGTGTGTTGGTGTGTCGGTCGGTCGGTGTGTCGGTCGGTCGGTGTGTTGGTCGGTTGGTGTGTCGGTTTGTCGGTCGGTCGGTGTGTCGGTGTGTCGGTCGGTCGGTGTGTCGGTGTGTCGGTCGGTCGGTGTGTCGGTCGGTCGGTGTGTCGGTGTGTCGGTCGGTCGGTGTTTTAGATTGTCGGTCGGTCGGTGTGTCGGTCAGTCGGTGAGTCGATGTGTCGGTCGGTCGGTGTGTCGGTCGATCGGTGTGTCGGTTGGTCGGTGTGTCGGTGTGTCGGTCGTTCGGTGTGTCGGTGTGTCGGTCGGTCGGTGTTTCGGTGTGTCGGTCGGTCGGTGTGTCGGTCGGTCGGTGTGTCGATGTGTCGGTCGGTCGGTGTGTCGGTGTGTCGGTCGGCCGGTGTGTCGGTGTGTCGGTCGGTCGGTATGTCGGTCGGTCGGTGTGTCGGTGTGTCGGTCGGTCGGTGTGTTTGTGTGTCGGTCGGTTGGTATGTCGGTCGGTCGGTGTGTCGGTCGGTCGGTGTTTCGGTCTGTCGGTCGGTCGGTGTGTCGGTCGGTCGGTGTGTTGGTGTGTCGGTCGGTTGGTGTGTCGGTCGGTCGGTGTGTCGGTGTGTTGGTCGGTCGGTGTATCGGTGTGTCGGTCGGTCGGTGTGTCGGTGTGTCGGTCGGTCGGTGTGTCTGTGTGTCGGTCGGTAGGTGTGTCGGTGTGTCGGTCGGTCGGTGTGTCGGTCGGTCGGTGTGTCGGTCGGTCGGTGTGTCGGTGTATTGGTCGGTCGGTGTGTCGGTCGGTCGGTGTGACGGTCGGTCGGTGTGTCGGTTGGTCGGTGTGTTGGTGTGTCGGTCGGTCGGTGTATCGGTGTGTCGGTCGGTAGTTGTGTCGGTGTGTAGGTCGGTCACTCAACTAATTACATATAAACATTTGAACAATTAGTTCCCTGAACAAGAAAATTATATTAACAAATAATACCTGAAAAGGGAATACCTGAAAAAATAATACCTGAAAAGACAATACCTGAAAAGACAATACCTGATAAGAGAATACCTGAAAAGACAATACCTGAAAAGACAATACCTGAAAAGGGAATACCTTAAAAAATAATACCTGAAAAGACAATACCTGAAAAGACAATACCTGAAAAGAGAATACCTGAAAAGAGAATACCTGAAAAAATAATACCTGAAAAGACAATACCTTAAAAGACAATACCTGAAAAGAGAATACCTGAAAAGAGAATACCTGAAAAAATAATACCTGAAAAGAGGCTACTACTACTACTACTACTACTACTACTACTACTACTACTACTACTACTACTACTACTACTATTACTACTACTACTACTACTACTACTATTACTACTACTACTACTACTGTTACTACTACTACTACTACTACTACTACTACTACTACTACTACTACTACTACTACTACTACTATTACTACTACTACTACTACTACTACTATTACTACTACTACTACTACTACTGTTACTACTACTACTACTACTACTACTACTACTACTACTACTACTACTACTACTACTACTACTACTACTACTACTACTACTACTACTACTACTTCTACTACTACTACTGCTACTATTACTACTACTCCTACTACTACTACTACTACTACTACTGCTACCACTACTACTACTACTACTACTACTACTACTACTACTACTACTACTACTACTACTACTACTACTACTACTACTAGAGGGAGAGGTAGTGGGGAGGGGGAAGGGAAGGATTGGGGAAGGGGGAGGGAGAGAGGATGAGGTAGTGATGGATGGAGAAGTAATGAGAGGGAGGTACGAGGGGTTGGGGATGGAGGAAGGAGAGGTGTGAGGGAGGAGGATAGGGGGAGGGAAGGATGGAAGAGTTAGGTGAGGGAGGTAAAAGAGGGTATGGATTTATGGAGTCGCGTGCGGAGGGAGTGACGTGGGAGGGAAGGATGGGGAAGTTCAGTGAGCGAGGGAGGAGGGAGTATGGATGAAGGGAAGGTGGGAGTGGGGTAAGGGAGGGAGGAAGGCATTTGTATGATAGGGGAAGTGGAGAGGGGGGAGGTGGAGGTTCTGCTGTCCTTGTCCTTGGCTGGTGCTTGATCACCAATCTCGTTCTCGTCCTTTGAGCCCAAGACGTACTTGTCCTCTTTGTCCGTGAGGATGGACACCATGTCCTGCACATCCTGCCACACCTTGCGTAGGGAAGGCCGATCCTCGGGCAGCTCCTGCGTGCACGCCTCCACCAGGGGCCAGAGCAGCTCGTTCAGCCGTTGGTTTTTCATGTCCTCACACACGTGCCTCAACATCACCCCAATGCTGAACACGTCACTGGAGGGCTGCAGAGGCTCACCTTTCTTCAGCTCCGGGGACCTGAAGACGATGTACTTCTGCTTCTCCAGACTGCGAGGCATGTCAAACAGCTCAAAGTAGAAGCTTTCGTTGACCCTGGTGGCGAGCCCGAAGTCTATCACGTGCACACAAGGGTTTAAGGCAGTGCCTGTCACAGTGATGTTATCATTCTTGATATCATTGTGAATAAACCCTTTGGCGTGCACCCTACCCAGGCTCTTCGCCACGCCCGCCACGATCCTCAGGAACGTGCCCATGGGGCACCCCACGTTGAGGATGCGATACAGGGGCACGCCGGCGTAGTCCATGACTGCACTAGCCGGCTCGGTGCTGAGGGCGTGCAGGCGTGGCGCGCCACCAGCCCCATCCACCTCCAGGGTGACG
>JAXIVD010001907.1:30000-33443 GCA_036785275.1 Cancer borealis | reverse complement strand
CTACTACTGCTACTGCTACTATTATTACTGCTACTACTACTACTACCACTACCACTACCACTACCACTACTACTACCACTACTACTACTACTACCTACTACCTACTACCTACTACTACTATTATTACTTACTAATGCATTTCATAGTGGTAGATGTCCGGGCAAGAACGGCATATAGGGTGACCCAGAGGTAATATATTTGATAAATGTACATTATTATTATTATTATTATTATTATTTAATTGACATAATAATAATAATAATAATAATAATAATAATAATAATAATAATTGATCTTGATGTTGTTATTGTTATTATTATTATTATTATTATTATTATTATTATTTATTTTTGTCGGCGGTTAAATTCCAAAAAAAAATATATATTATCTCCGTTTTCTGTTAATGAAAACCTTCAGATAATTGCAAAAGGGGAGGCTACGATAAAATAAAATAAACTAAAAGAAAAGAAAAATACACAGTCTATCACGCACTTCGATTACATCACACACCCTTATCACGCACTCTTCTTATTGCTATGATAAACAACACCAACACACACTATCATAGCCCTTACTACTATCCTTTCTTCCCTTATTATTACTATTATTATTACTAGTATTCCGTCTCCAATCCGCCATTACGTAGCACTGCCTCACATATTATTTATCATTTTACTCTTTTTCTCCCTCACTTCACAGCTAACGCACACAGACACGGGCGGGGTTGTGGGCGGCGTGTATTGATCATCACGCCCACTGGTCCTGGATGGGCGTGTGGGCGTGGGTAATGGCGTGAGATGAGGTTTTGTTAGGTTGAGTGGAAGTGTGGGCGGCGTGCGTGCGGTCTGCGTGAAGGTTGGCGTGTAACTGGTGCGCAAAGTTAGGTTTTAGGTGCGGTCCAACAGGTCTCTCTCTCTCTCTCTCTCTCTCTCTCTCTCTCTCTCTCTCTCTCTCTCTCTCTCTCTCTCGTGACCTAAGATGACCTCCTGACCTCGCTTGAAGGTCATTTGTCACTCCTCCACCACCACCACCACCACTACCTTAAGAGATACGGTTATGTGCACTGTGGCAATTACTGTTTATTATTATTATTATTATTATTAATTAAGAAATAAGATGAAAAAAAAACAACAATTAATATCCATGACATTTATTTGATTTATTTAACAAAAAAAAACACCAATACAAAAACACACACACACACACACACACACACACACACACACACACACACACACACAAACTTTATTTTCCTAACCAAACACACACACAAACACGTCCATTACCCCGACCCCCAACACACACACACACACACACACACACACACACACACACACACACACACACACACACACACACACACACTCACAGCTTAGTCATATCCCTACACCTATATTTAAATCCCCTTGTCTTCATCTCCCTCACAACATTAGGGGGAAGGCGGCCTGTAATGCTGATAGCGTACATACCTTGTACACACTTATCTGGGGGGGGGGGGAGATTGTGTGCGTTAGTATGTGTGTGTGAAGGGGGGAGGGGGGTTGGGTGTGTGTGTATAGGGGAGAGGTGTGTTTGTGTGTGTTTTTTGGTGTGTGTGTGTCTGTGTGTGTGTGTTTTTTTTGGTGTGTGTGTGTGTCTGTGTGTGTGTGTTTTTTTTGGTGTGTGTGTGTGTGTGTCTGTGTGTGTGTTTTTTTTATATATATATATTTAATTATTTCATTTATTTCATTTTATATACTAATTAATATGAAGGGAAGGAAGGAAGGAAGGAAGGAAGGAAGGAAGGAAGGAAGGAAGGAAAGAAGGAAGGGAGAGAGAAGGAAGGATAGAAAGAAATAAAAAAAAAAAAATAATAATAATAATAATAATAATACTTACTAATTCTCTGCCACTTTGCAACCCAACTATCTTTGGGGCTCATGAGAGAAATAAATCTGAAAAAAAAACGAAAAAAAAAAATTAAATACATATATATCTTTCACCTAACACGCAATCATTTCACACACAATCATACTTCCTTGCTTCACACCCTCCCTCCCTCCCTCCCTACCCCTCCTCCCAACACATCTCCCCCCTCCTCCTCCTCCCTACTCACCCGTCAAAATTGGAAGAGGTACAGTCAAACACATTGTCTCTGTTCCGTTTCATCCTCAGGAATTCGTCACAATTGTCGCAGCCGTCAGACTCAAACATTTCAACCGTCTGTGGGAAAAGTGTCGTAGAGTTTATAGTTTGTTGTGGAATCTATAGTAGGAATGTGTCGTGGAGTTTATAGGAAGATAAGGGATTGATAATAATAATAATAATAATAGATTTTACAGAAGGAAGGAAGGAAGGGAAGAATTTATAAGGGAAGTAACATAAGATGACATGAGAGAATTGATCATAGGAATTAATAGGTAAAAAAAGTAGAATTTATAAAGATAGAGCGAGAGAGGAAATAATTATGATGATAATAATAATGATAATAATAGTAATAATAATGATAGTATAAATTTAGATATATTTTTCTTCTTTCCTTCTATCCTCTCCTCTTCCCTTCCTATCCTCTTCTCTTCCTTCCCTTCCTATCCTTCACTTCTTCCCTTCCTTCCTTTACTCATTACATCAGCCTCTCTTCCCTCCTTCCTTCCTCCATTCATATCCATCTCTTCCCTCCTACCATCCCTTCCTCCCTCCATCCATCCCTTTCATCCCTCCTTTCTCTCTCTCCTCTCTTCTTACCTTAACAAGAGAGCACACGAGACATGACCTCAAGTTCCTCAAGTCCTTTGGGATGTTTTCCATGGCGTTAAAAGGGAAATATTCACCTCTAAAGGGAAATTACTAGAATAACGCTGCAAATATTGGCTACAAGATGGTGGTGGTTGTGGTTGTCGTTGTTGTTGTGTTTACGTTTTGTCTACGGGGTTACTATATATTATTTCTGGATATTTCCTTTTGTTTTGATTGTTTATTTTTATTTTGGTTGTTTGTGAATGTTTTTAGTATTGTTTTATTTAGTATTATTTTTTTTAGTCATAGTATTTTCCTATTGACTGATTTTTGTTTTGGAAAATTATCTGTTGGGTTGCAATATATTTGTGAGCCGAAAATACACATCATATTAGTATTGATTTTTAAGATACAACCATAAAGAAACAAAACAAACTATACTAACATACATAATAAATCAAAATAAATACATAATCATAATGAATATATAATAAATAATAATAATAACAAAACACATTTATTTCGGTTCTTGGCTTTTTGCTACACGTGGTTCTAAGGAAGAGGAAGAGGATTTGAAAGTTATATTATTATTCATCATTATACATTACCTAGAGGGAATATAGTGTATCATGGGGGTCATACAGCGTGTGGTGTAAGTATAGATCATATGTACATAATGAATAACAATGTATAAGTGTGTGTAATACGTGAAATATGGGGTTAAGTAA
>JAXIVD010001907.1:12500-17500 GCA_036785275.1 Cancer borealis | reverse complement strand
TTTTATAACTTAAGCTTAACGCACATTGATATGAGAGAGAGAGAGAGAGAGAGAGAGAGAGAGAGAGAGAGAGAGAGAGAGAGAGAGAGAATAAATGTTCAGGTCAATACAATAATTGCACTGTATACAAACATTCAAATAAAGACTAATAAAAGAATGAAATAAATGCATAAATATCTTAACAATACGTACATTATACCCAATGAGGAGAGAGAGAGAGAGAGAGAGAGAGAGAGAGAGAGAGAGAGAGAGAGAGAGAGTCGTAAGAAAAGGAAGAGCGTATGTGAAAAAAAATCAAGCTTAAACACCTTTAATTAAAGAGAACCATGGAAGGAAAATTAATTAAACTTCTGAAAGGAAATAGATCGTCTTAATGAAGGCAGGTGTGGCTATAAACAGATCATAAAAATAATGGAAAGGAGAAATAAAAGAAGTGGAAACGAAGAAATAATATGTAGGACGCAAGTCGCACGCACCTTGTTCCTATCCATCCGCGCAGCGAGGAAAACAACAAACTGGCCCATAATTCAGTCCAGCGCGTGATCCCCCAGGCCACGGTGAATGACGCATTTGTACAATAATTCAGTCCAGCGCGTGATCCCCCAGGCCATGGTGAATGACCCACACACACACACGCACATACACTGTGCTGTGTCCTGCCCACAAAACACAGAAATCTGTTTGTCAAGTTGCCACCCGCAGCGGAGATACCAAACGGACAATAATTCAGTCCAGCGCGTGATCCCCCAGGCCATGGTGAATGATACACGCACGTCGCACAATAATAATTATGCAGCGTAATAACATTTCCACAACCTACACTGGACTGGTATGCAAGTCAATGCAAGTCAAGTCAAACCAAGGAAGGAATGGTTATATAATGGAAGTTCGGGAAATGAAGAGTTGTTTACGGCACGACCAAAATCACTGGAATCCTAGAAAAAGGCTCGGAGGCTTGCATTAGACATCCACCTCTCATCCCCATCCATAAAGCAGTTTAGTCCTGTACTTCACACATATACACACTGTGCTCTGTGTGTGCCGTATTCCTAGTTTTTTCCGTATTAATAGTCTCGCCGAGTTACGGTAATTAATAACATCCTTTACATCATCTTAAATAGAGAAGTTTAGTGAAATGGCCCGAAAATTACTTTTTACGAAATGACAAAGAAATTATTATTGTTTTAGTTTTCTATTATATAACAGGAAAGAGTAAAACAATACTGATAATCGTAAAGAATCGAAGTACGTATATATGAATTAAATAGTGAGCATACAAATTCGGCGCCAATGGTCCAAGTAATTAATAAATCACGTCTCCTGACTAACATAAGAAGTAATAACTCACTCAATATAATACAAATACAAAAAAAATACACTAGTTTGAAGGAAAACCCAATCATAAACAAAAACAGAAATGTAATCAAACTTCGCTGAAACCAATCAAAATACTGGTGTAATTTTTGGAGACTAGCTTACGTGGGATGCTATTTAAACCTTAATTACTCCATTATTAAGTGTATTTAAGCCACACCGAGTCACCTGAAGCTGTATAAACCCCTAGTGATCACGCAGCTGTGGTATAACTGTAGTAAGTGTGGTAATATAAGAGAAATAACACTTGGAAGAAATGTCATAAACGAGGTGGAAATTTTTGTTATTGTCAAAGAATTATTATTATTATTTTACATATTCACCTGAATGCTCAAGATAATTCAGAGTTGTATTTTGACATTATCTGATGCATTCAGAGAAGGTTTTCTTAATTACATTTCCGTTGCGAATTGTTAGTTTGTGATATTCCATGTTTTCTGTGAGACCTTCGGGAATAAGATCAAGTTTAGTTTGGTTTGAACAACGTTATGTTATTTGTCAATACAGGTTAAGGTTTGGTTAAATTGGATTTTGTTAATTTTGAAGATATCAAGTGTTTTCTATGACCATAACTCGATGGTTGGACAAGGTGCAAACGCCATTTTCTTTCGTAGCCACACACTCTTCTGGTGACGATGTAAAACAATGACCATATTTTGATGCATTAGGAATGATTTTGACGTTGATTTCCGTGACCAATGCATATATAATTATACGAAGTGTTTACAGATACGGCAGCCCAATTACAGAACAAAATACGATATATTTTATTTTTCCATTTCTTTGAAAAACAAAGTTTTGTTTGGTTTGGACAAGGTTGTATTATTTGTCAATGTAAGTTAAGGTTTGGTTAATTTATGTTGTGTTATGTTGGGTTGATTTAGAAACTATCAAATATTTTCTATGACTAAAAGTGGAGTGTTGTGTGAGGCGCAGACGCAGTTAAATAAGCCTAACCAAAATATATATATATATATTTTTTTTTTGGGGGGGGGAGCGGGTGGCTGGGCAGAATAAGGTGACATCACTTAGTGACACAAAGGTGGAGGGAGTGGAAGCCTTGCCAAGTGTGGCGTGAGTGAGGCAGGAAGCTGGGTGTTGGCCCTGCAGGCAGGAGCAGAGTGTCAAGGCAGCGCGTGGCTCTGTGTACTGACCGTCACCATTGTTGCAGGTGCCGAGGACAGAGTCCAAGCCGGCTGCCCTGCTTGGCACTGACTGGGCTCGCTGCGGCTTCCCCGAGGGTTCCTGCAGGACCGGCCATGGCGTGTGCTGCCGGGAGTAGTGCTGCGGTGGAGGCTGTGAGGCCGGGCAGTAGCATGAGTAGCCAGGAACAGCAGGATCAGTCTGCCTCAGGTGTGGGGAGGCGCAGGCGTGATGGCAAGAATCACCTTGAGGCAGGCAGCTCCGTCCACAAAGGAGGGAACAAGATTGAGTGTCAGCAGTGTGATAAAACTTTTAAATACAAGAGTCAGCTTGAAATACACATTCTGACACACAGTGGTGTTAAAAATCATGAATGTGAAGAATGTGGGAAAACATTTACCCAAAAGTCTACCCTCACCCAACACACCCTGACACACAGTGGTGTTAAAAACTATAAATGTAATGAGTGCGGGAAAACATTTAATGAAAATTCTAACCTCACCAGACACATGCTGACACACAGTGGTGTTAAAAGATATAAATGTAAACTGTGTTTGAAAACATTTGCTCGTAAGTCTCACCTCACCACACACACCCTGATACACAGTGGTGTTAAAAGACATGAATGTGAACTTTGTGGAAAATCATTTACCCAAAAGGGTAACCTCACCCAACACACCCTGATTCACAGTGGTGTTAAGAATCATGATTGTAAACAGTGTGGGAAAAAATTTGCTGATAAGTATCACCTCGCCAGACACACCGCGACACACAGTGATGTTAAAAACCATATGTGTGAACTTTGTGGAAAAAGATTTAGTGATAAGTCTAACCTGACCCAACACATCTTGATACACAGTGGTGTTAAGAATTATGAATGTAAACTGTGTGACAAAAGATTCACTCAGCGTTCCACCCTCGCTCAACACACTCTGATGCACTGTGCTGAAAAGCATGAATGTAAAGTATGTAGAAAAAAATTTAGTCAAAAGTCTACCCTCACCCAACACATCCTGACACACAGTGGTGTTAAAAACCATGAATGTGATGTCTGTGGTAAAAAATTCAGTCGTGTTTCTTATCTCAATCAACACAAGTTTAGACACACTGGCGTGAGGAAGTTTGAGTGTGATGTTTGTAAGAAACGTTTCAAGACAAAGGATGACGTTCGCGGACACGTGCAGATCCACTTTTGAGTTGATGTGTTGTGTGGAGAAGTGTGGTTGTAGCCTAACCTGTGGGAGTGTGGTGGTGGTGGATATGTGAATCTGAAAACATATTACACCCTCCATGTTAATGTTACGTGGTGCTGCTAGGGAGGCGGTGGGCAGTGTTCGGGTATGCAAATCCGGTGTTCAAGTCCCGATATCCGGTGAACACTTTCCTTTTTTTTTATATCACCAGCGAGTGGCCAAACACTACCCACATACTGTCCTCACACGGAACTTACAACGTTACATACATTTAAGACTGTACGTAGCAGCAATAACCTCTCATTCCCAACACATACAAGAGAGAACATAAACATTGGAGACGTCACTATAAGGAATCTAAACCTACGCATAATAACAGACAAGAGGCAAGTCAAATCTATGCCTCTATGGCGCTAATGGTTTGTGATGTAAAAAAAAAGGTTAATGTCTTCCTGCTTGTGGTCAATTTTTGTGTATTTCTGGCTTCAAACAGAAATCAATCTTTATGTATCCTGACTTCAAACAGGAATACAAACAGTAACTTGTTTCTGTTATGAACTTAATAACAGTTATTTCAAAGACACACATGGCACAGTGACTAAAATGAGTTAAACTTTTATGTACACACTCACCAGCCACCCAGCCACGCACACACACGCACACACCCTCCCACCGGAAACAACTTCTTCCTACAATGACCAGCAGTGCTGTTAAATCCATCTTTTTGGGGACAGAACGCACCGTCACAACTCTCTTTAATCATGTGCGCAAGTGACTGACTGTGAGTGAGTGTCATACGCACATGCACACACATACCCGCACCGGTGTACACCCTAGTCAACAGTGAAGCCCTCCGTGTGCGTTTCTGCAGATTTCCTCACACGCGCTGGGAAGTCCTCCATCGTGTACGCTTTTCTGTTTACTTACATGACGTAATACAGACATGTGAACGGCAACTTGTGTTTCTGTAATGAACCTACTTTGGGGTGTTAGTTTAATGTTAGGTTAGGTCAGGTCAGGTTAGGTTAGGTTAGGTTAGGTTAGGTTAGGTTAGGTTAGGTTAGGTTAGGTTAGGTTAGGTTAGGTTAGGTTAGGTTACTCCTGTTAGGGTAGAGTGGTGACCTCTGTGACCTCTAATAACCTTGACCTCAACCTGATTGTTTTGTTTTTCTTTGTTGTTTTCCTCCTCTTCCTTCCTTCCTTCCTTCCTTCCTTCCTTTGGGACGACACACAAGGTTAAGGATTCAAGATTGGAATTGAAGACTAACTTTTTTTAATTATTATTATTAT
>JAXIVD010001906.1:10000-71812 GCA_036785275.1 Cancer borealis | reverse complement strand
ATCTATCTATCTCTATCTCCTTGCATTCTTCTATCACACTCCCCATCTATCCATCAACACAATTACGTCTCCACACCAGAGTATTACAACACAGGCGTATCAATATGTAGCTCCTCTTTATACCAATCTAAAACCTTCTATTTACACATCTCACCTCTGCCTCTAGTATCATTTCATCCCATCTATCGCCATTAGTCCTCATATCTCTCCCACTATCTCCCATCTCGGGCCTCTTCCCCCACTAACAACCTGAGGGTCATTTATCACGGCTCATGTCCCGGTCGGCTGCCTGGTTCATCTTGTCCCAATTACACGTTGGCGTCGCTAATTACCCCTCAGGATGATTGTTCGTAATCACCCGAGAAGAATAACTTTATCCCTCCCTCATGGCAGTCGGTGATTATCATAATTTGGGCAATAATTCAAGTTTAAGAAATAGGTAAACAAGGGGTGTGTGGTTTCGTGTGTGTGTGTGTGTGTGTGTGTGTGTGTGTGTGTGTGTGTGTGTGTGTGTGTGTGTGTGTGTGTGTGTGTGTGTGTGTGTAAGAGAGAGAAAGAGAGAGAGAGAAAGAGAGAGAGAGAGAGAGAGAGAGAGAGAGAGAGAGAGAGAGAGAGAGAGAGAGAGAGAGAGAGAGAGAGAGAGAGAGAGAGAGAGAGAGAGAGAGAGAGGAGAAAGAGAGAATATACAGAGAGAGGACTTGCATCTGTTCGGTTAGAGAATGAAGAACAAAAACAAGAACAAGAACACGTAGCAAGAACACGTAGCAAGAGGAAAGAAGGGAAAATGAAAGTGCAATAAAATGTTGAAGTGGATTGGTAATGATGCAATTAGTGGCAATCACGACTTTTTGGCAGAGTTCTCAGTCATGTCTAGAAACAAGATTAGTCCAGTACAATACATTCAATTATTTTATTTTACTTAATTATTTTCCTGGTTGTCATTTTTTTTCATCATTATTATTATATTATTTTTGTTTCCTTATTTGCCAAGAAGGAAAAAAAAAAACTAAATTGATTATATTATGAAGTGTTTTTATGTTTATGTTTGTGTTTATTCTTTTCTTTGTTTGTCTTTTTTTTTTCTTTTTTCTTTTTTCTTAAGAGTACAGGTAAGGTGCGTGAATTATGGTGTGTGTGTGTGTGTGTGTGTGTGTGTGTGTGTGGTGTGTGTGTGTGTGTGTGTGTGTGTGTGTGTGTGTGTGTGTGTGTGTTTGGAATGTCATATTTTGTCCTTGGATTAATTTTTTCTCATGGATGATTAATATTTATGAATGTGGATTGAACTTTATCGCCCCTCCCCCTTTATTTTCTCTCTCTCGCTCTCTCTCTCTCTCTCTCCTCTCCTCTCTCTCTCTCTCTCTCTCTCTCTCTCTCTCTCTCTCTCTCTCTCTTCTCTCTCTCTCTCTCTCTCTCTCTCTCTCTCTCTCTCTCTCCTAGAATCATGTAAATACTTTAAAAAAAACATATATCCTTAAATACATAACCTAGCTCAGTATTTTCCTTTCTCTTTTTTTCCTTTTTTCCCCTTCATTCCTCACCTCCCTCTCTACCCCTTCTCTCACTTGCCTCCCTCCTATCCTCCCTCTTTCCTTTCCTCCCTCCTTCTCCCTCCTCCCCTTTCTCCCTCCCCAAGGCCAGAACGATCATGTGCTGCCCTGAGACTCCGAGGTCCACATAAGGGTTCCAGCCCACTCGTCAACGTCACCTGCCCCCTCATAGGCCTATATACTACCTAGGGACGCCTCTACTAACACCCCCTACCCTTCAGCCCCCTTCCACCCCCCTCCTCCCCCCACTCCTTCAGGATTAACTTGTTCTCACCGAGGCTCCAGCGCTTCTCTTGGCTTGAAGGTGAGGTGCCAGCGGGACTGTAACTGACCCCATGGTGTAGATAACGTCACTTAGGTTAATAATTCTCATATGTCGCTCTTACTACATTGGGAATATCATTGGCGTGTTGATGATTACCTCGCATGAAGCTTGTTATTTTTCGGTTTTTTTTTTTTTTAACCTTCACCCTATCTATCGTTCATGTTATCTCTAGAGTCTATACGTGGAAAATGGATGATTATTGGAATGTTTAGTGTTATTTAAATGTTAATGGAAATTTTATTGGTTTTTTTTTAGTTTGAAATGCGTATGAATGTAGAGTTTACGATATCTCATTTGCATATTGATTGAAGTGTTTATATATTTAGGACTCAATTGAAGGCTAGATTTGAATGTAAGCTCACTTTTATTCTCTATCTATCTATCTATCTATCTATCTGTCTATTTATTCATCTATTTTTAACCTCTATTTTTAACTCTAACTGTACCTTATTAAATTGTATATAAAAAAAAAATCAAATATAATGAGATATATCAATAGACTTCCGCATGAAAATTTACAGAAACTCAATCATATGTTGGTCAATATATCCATGAAATAGATTTAAATGGAGGATCATCAATATATTATTTTATATGATATTTTCCGTAAGCGTGTGTGATGTTTACGTCGAAGTCCTGCGTTGTGAGAAAGTTAGTTCCGTTCTGTACCGTC
This sequence comes from Cancer borealis, assembly GCA_036785275.1. NCBI lineage: Eukaryota > Metazoa > Arthropoda > Malacostraca > Decapoda > Cancridae > Cancer > Cancer borealis. Next base: position 69,267 of record JAXIVD010001906.1, on the reverse strand, counting down.
GCTGCTGCTCCATCTATCACCGGTAAATGAGGACGAGACCCATGCCGACCCGCCCCGTCCCGCCCCGCCCTGCTCCACCCCACCCCATCTAGCCCCGCCTCGCCCCACCCTACCCCGCCCTGTACGATGTTTGGGCTAACTTAAACCCTTCCCACACCTGTCGCTTTTAATGATTGGATTCAGGCTTATGAACAGGTTAGAAGAAATAGTAGTAGTAGTAGTAATAGTAATAGTAGGAGTAGTAGTAAAAGTAGTAGTAGCAGTAGTAAAGATAGTCACTAATGTATAAACTTCTTTTTTTTAATATATGTAATGAGCCAAAATGAAATTCAAAAAACTATCTTAGGTCAAAATTCCTTTAAACGTTACTCGCACTATTTTTTTATTTTTTACATTTAACTTCTATTTCCTTCTCGTCTTGTTGTCATTGTACTTGTCCTTGTCCTTTCTCCTCGTCTCAGAGCCAATAATTTCTCTTCATCTCCCACCATAATTCCTTGACATCTTTCCCTCCCATTATGTACCAAAACGATGTCATCACCATAATAATAATCATCATCATCATCATCATAATCATTGAAACGGTTAGATGTCCTCTTGTCCTCGTCTTTTTCTTCCTCATTTTCCTCTTCCTCTTTCTGGTTATATTCATGTTACTCATTTTATCCCTTCTCCTCCTCCTCCTCCTCCTCCTCCTCCTCCTCCTCCTCCTCCTCCTCCTCCTCCTCCTCCTCCTCCTTAGGCCCATCACTATCGCTCACATCCTCAGCCTCATTGTCGCTACTTTATTCTCCGGTCGTGTTTCCTCTTCTCTTCCTCCCATTCTTCCCCCTCATCCTCGTAGTAATATGCGCCCATATTTCAGCCCATTCCTCGGCTCCCTTTCTCCTCCTCCTCTTCCTCCTCCTCCTCCTCCTCCTCCTCCTCCTCCTCCTCCTCCTCCTCCTCCTCCTCTTCTCACCCATAATAACAGTTTTTACATATTCATCCAAACATATGCATATACTTTTTTTTTTCTCTCTCTCTCTTTCTTTTTATTCCTCCACCATCTCCGACTATGATGTTTGATATACAATAATAAGAGTGAAGTGTGCAGAATGAATAGCGTGCATTGTGTATAATTAGTAGCAGTAGTAGTATTTATTTACATCTCTTACAATAGAAAACAAAAATGTGTATAATTAGTAGTAAACTGAGCAACGAAGGTGATCAAAGCGGCTAAGCATTAAAGGGATTTTATTCTTCTCTGTATATATGTAGCATTTAATTTTTTTTTCTTCTATATTATCCAAGTTTCCTGTTACGTTATGGTTTGACAGCATTTTATTTAATTTATTCGTACCTGGCACATTCAAATTAACCTTTCCTCTTTTTTTTTCCTCCTCCTCCTCCTCCTCCTCCTCCTCCTCTTCCTCTTCCTCCTCCTTTTCTTTTTCTTCCTCCCCCTCCTCCTCCTCTTGTGCCCAGACTGCTCATCTTCCTCACCATCATTTTCACCTCATCGCCCATAAGATTTTTTTTCTCTCGTTATCCAAGCCGCAGTACTTCAACCCTATATACACACACACACACACACACACACACACACACACACACACACACACACACACACACACACACACACACACACGCACACAGACGTCTATTCTGTGATTTCTTCCTCTGATTTCTTATCTCCTTTCCCTGTCCAATTCCTTATACCCCTTCCCCACATCATAACCTCCCACCCCCCTCACTCTCTCTCTCTCTCTCTCTATCTCTATCTCTCTCTCTCTCTCTCTCTCTCTCTCTCTCTCTCTCTCTCTCTCTCTCTCTCTCTCTCTCTCTCTCTCTCTCTCTCTCTCTCTCTCTCTCTCTCTCTCTCTCTCTCTCTCTCTCTCTCTCTCTCTCTCTCTCTCAACAATCAACGGCCATAACACCATCCAACACCATCCTTCACTATCCATTTCACATCATCAGCTTCACCCATCACCACCATCATCACCATAACCACCTCAGACAACACGTAAAGACTCACACCTCCTTATCCTTCCCGGGGATGTGGGGGAGGTGGCCTTCCCTCCATCCATCCCTCTCTCTCCTCTCTCTCCCTCTCTCTTTCTCTCCCCGGCGGAGTAATGATAACCACCACGTAATATAATTGTGGTGAGAATTGATCACATTAGAACTTGATTCACTCACCAAGGCGGCAACATCGACTAACGTTCATGTGTTGCCGTACGCCTACACACACACACACACACACACACACACACACACACACACACACACACACACACACACACACACACACACACACACACACACACACACACGCACACACACACACACACACACACACACACACACACACACACACACACACACACACATTGGGTCTTCTATCCGTGCTCCTTTCCTGTGTGGACATCGACGCACGCCAAACACACACGTTGTCGTCGCCGCGAGATTAGTTCACAGTCATATGTTGTGTGTTACTTGTTGTTCCGTAATGAGAGTCGCCTCCACGCCAGCCCACGCTAAGACTCCACAACCATCACCCCCAGAGAAGCTAGTTCGTGTGTGTGTGTGTGTGTGTGTGTGTGTGTGTGTGTGTGGTCTTACTCGTAGGAATTATAGGAATGGGAGAAAGCTGATGCCTTAGAAGGGGAATGTGGTGGTAGGTGTAGACATTTGCTTTAAAGTAGAGAGACTTTGGCCGAGACTCTCATCTCCTTGTAACTATATATTTACGTATTGAAAGCCGTGTATGCACTCCATCCCGTCTGTATTACGACGTTCAGAATAAACACACCATAAGCCTGATACTAGGGGCATCGAAACTTAAGCCAGCGCCATGGTGAATCTGACACAACCATTGGATATAAGAGACCCGCCAGCTTTCTCATAATTCGCTGCCCGTTATAACAATAGCAGTTATGTTTGTATTCCATTACGTGGCCCCGCCTGGTAGGTGGAGCCAGTCATGTCTCCGCCCAGGCCTCTGCTTCTCCCGCTCGCCGCTAGATGACACTAGATGGCGAGGATTTTTGGCTGAGGCTTCCCATCAGAGTCCTTTTGTTTCTCTTACTGGAATCGCTGAATTTCCTTCGTATTTTTACAGTGGAAGCTGTCTTAAATGGAAAGGAATCCACGGAAGTACAAAGAACTAGAGTTTAATTGTCGCTCTTTTCAAAATTTGAAAAATTCCTTGGCGATAACAGTATCTGTTAATTGAGGAGGAGGAGTCGTACTTGAGTTAACATTCGCCCAGCCAATGAGCGCAGAGATTTGCACCTGCCTCCAAAACCAGCAGCCAATCACAACGATACCCTCGGCATGGCGATCCAGGCGGTAAGCTCCATGTGTTGATCATGTAGTCAACATCGTGTAAGTGTCAACATTACTATCTCGGCTTCCTGTCCGCCTTCCCTACGTGTTGATGGGAGCTTCTGGGACGTGCCAGCCCGTGTAAGCAAACTCCGACGGTGTGTTCGTATGAAATATTGACTCCCGAAGAAATTGATCAAGTGTGAGAGAGGAGAATGAGGAAGAGCGAGGTGGGGACGGTGTAGCTCGTCGGCGGCGCCCTACTACTGCTGTGGGACCCGCCTGGAGGCCAGTGAGGGTCATGATTCCCACACCGTCCACCGTCATCCACACGCCCACTCGCCCAAAGCTGGGCTTTTCTATCGACAGTATCGTTGGGCGAGGAGTAGACTCTCAGGGGTCGCCACCCCCTTCCCCTGGGTCTCCCCGAGGGAGCCCCAGACCCAGAAGTCCTATTGCATCCTTCAATGACCTATACAAGCCACAGGTACGAGTTCCTGAGCCTATCCACCCTCTGGTGCCCACGTCGATGCCTGCGTCACTAGCTCATCGTATCGCTCCGTCCCTGCACTCGTTCCCAGGACTGCACATGCCCCAGGCGCTCCACCTGGCGACTCTTCTGCCTCATGGAGGAGCCCCAGGGCTTCACACGGCCATTCCGCCGGTGTTGTTGGGACAAATGCCTCACCTGGGCACCCCTCTGCCTCCCGCACCTGGTCCCCGGGAGTTTCCGCTGTACCCGTGGCTCCTCTCTAGACACTCTCGTCTCTTCGGCCACAGATTCCCAGGTAAGACCCTTCACTCTCTGTAGTTTTTGTTAAGCTTCGTTATTTCAGTAGCGCCGTGAAGGCTCTTTGTCCTGACCACAGTGTGTTGGGTGCGGCTGGTGGGTGACCAGCCAGCCGCCGCCACACACCCAAGCCGACCCCCGACCCCCACCTCCTGTCATCCCTGACGCCCTCTGCTGCTCTGTTTGCTGAAGTATAGTGCGCAAAAAAAGAAAGGCTTCGCACATAGTAATAAGTTATTAGTAATAATATTTACGTTGCTGAGAAAGCTCTACCATTATTAATATGAATTGACTGATAATTGTTATAGCAATGCATTGGTGATTGTTTAAGATATGTTTTTATTTTCCCCTTTATTGGTATGCATCATTATTAATATTCCTCCTATTATCATTATTATTGTAGATAATATTATTTATTGTTATTATTATTATTATTATTATTATTATTATTATTATTATTATTATTATCATCATCATCTATTATCATAAATGTTATTATTAATTTTATTATTATTATTATTATTATTAGTAGTAGTAGTAGTAGTAGTAGTAGTAGCAGTAGTATTAACTACCCTCAACTCCATCATTATCCAGGTGATAAGAGTTAGATAGTGATAATAATATTGATGATAAGAAGAAATGTGTTATTGTTATTATTTTATCATCATTATCATCACTATTATTATCATTGTTATCACTGTTATTGCTATCATTACTAATATTATCATTATTATTATTACTATTAATATTGTCTATATTATTATTTTCATTATTAATATAAGTTTTAGTTATCGTTGTTGACATAAAGTGTTATTGCATTATTACTATTATTATTGCTATCAACACTATCATTTTTGCAATTACAAATAATATCGTTTTTATTAGTATTACTATTACTTCTACTATTACTATTATTACTACTACTATTACTATTAATACCACCATCACCATCACCAGTATAGCGTCCCTTCTCCATGCATTATTATCTCATCACAGCCGCGGGGACGACGCTTTGTTTGAGGCATTACATCACCAGGGATCACCATCACCACCCTCACCATCACCAATATCACAACTCAACCTAAAACAATAAAGCTTCTCCGAACACAGACTCGCGTGCTCCGCCTCCTCGTAACACTAGTATTATGGGCGAAGCGTTTTACTCTTCACATCTACGAAATTCAGAATGGTGCCACGCCATGCATATTGTTAGTCTCTGTTATATAAATGGTGGATAATAATAATTGTAGTGCGGCTTTGTGTTCGTTGAGTGACTGCACTTGGCGGTGTGCATGGCAATGATCCTGAGTAACTCCTTTGTGACGAGGAATAGCTGAGCAGCATTCCAAGCAGACAGTCACTTGGTCAGACGAGAACGACGATCAAGGAAAAGTTTATCGATAATATATATTTACTGTGTTTTTGAATGTATACTTGTTTTTCCTAGTCCTGAATGTGTTTGTATCTTTTTCCTAAGAGACGAAGGAGGTTTATATGGCTTCTTTGCGGGGAAACTTTAAGGGGAAGGAGTGGCGGCGGTGAGTCCCTGAGAGGAGAGCGGCCGCCATGATGGAAGGAAGCTTGTAGGGGGAGCAACGGGCGCCGGCCATACTAGGTAGAAGTAGAAGCATTGCGAGGAATTTACGACAATCTCAATAGAATTATATGTTAATCCTATGTTGCCACTTTTATGACATTAGAATCCAATACGCAAAGTGCCTATAAAAGTTAAACGGTTATGTTGGTCTGAACTGTACTCAAACTCGACCATGCAAGCGCCATTTTTGTTTTTAATCCATCGAGTTACGCTCAAGATGCATAGTGATTTCCTTTGTCATGAATACAATATAAAAAAAAAAGGATTCGTAAAAGTATTTCCAAAGAATTTTTATTAACTAAACTCAAACCTCGACCACTTATCAGACTCAACGTGTTTATTATTAAGTAGAAGCTCAGTATGAGGTTGCGTACGAGTAAACATTTTATAATTGGCTGTAATTTCCACGCAGACATCAGATTAAATATGTACAAAATAAAAAAAGGAAAATATGCACTTCTCAAAATATTCTTCTTTAACTAATCTCACAAAACGATATTCTGAAAACAAAGAGCTTATGTCCGTCCTACCAGACCTCACAGTCCTTCCTCATCTCACAGCTTCTCCCTTACCTAGCATCCCTTCTTTACCTTACAATACCTTACCCTTTACCTCTCTCCCTTACTTCACAATCCTTTCCTCACCTCACAGCAGCCATCCTAACACCACACCTCCCTCTCTCCCTCCTCACCCTACTTTAAACACCCTACCGCCTCTCCATCACACACACTATACACTACCGACACCACACCCTCAGCCCTTTACTCCCTTAGCTGTTACCCACCTTTCTGTCCCTTAGCTGCCCCTCACCCTCCCATCTTCCATCCCTCTCCTCTTCCCTCCAGCCTACAACCCCGTAAACATCCTTGCCCTTAACCCAACAACCTCACTAAACCCTCCACTGTCCCCCCCTAACCACTAACTACCGGACGCTCCTTATTAGAATACAACTAACAAATGCTCCTCCTCCTCCTCCTCCTCCTCCTCCTCCTCCTCCTCCTCCTCCTCCTCCTCCTCCTCCTCCTCCTCCACTCTTGGCTCTCCTTCCCTCCCTCCTTCCTTCCTTCCTTCCTTCCTTCCTTCATGTACTCATCACCACTGCCTCCACCCATTTTCTCCACCTCTACAATTTTTACCTACACCTACATCTCTACCACTCACCACCATCACCACCGCCATCGTTGTCACTCACAATCATCTACTATTTCTCCACCACTATCGCTACCATTATCATCACTACTAACAGCTCCATAAATGTGTGTGTGTGTGTGTGTGTGTGTGTGTGTGTGTGTGTGTGTGTGTGTGTGTGTGTGTATGTGTGTGTGTGTGTGTGTGTGTGTGTGTGTGTGTGTGTTTGTGTGTGTTTGTGTGTGTGTGTTTCTTCACTATCATCATCCACAGTTATTAATTTATCTTCATCACTATCACTATTACCATCACCATCATGACATCACCATTTTCTTCATCACTCACCACTGACTTTCCCTCAAAACCATCATTATAATCACCATCACCACCCTCTTCATCACCATCACCACTGTCACTATATCCTCATCACCCATATTTCCCTTTCTCTATCTTTCTCCATCATTCACCATATCTTTTAATAATAAGTAAATAAAAAAACATTAGAATTACTCCATTGTTATCTTCACTAACACTATACCGTCACCATCACTCTCACCACCACGACCACCATCACTCCATCCCGCCTTCGCCACCCCAACCTTCATTAATGGCGTGTAATCCGTTTAGAGAGACACAGCTGCCCTGCAAATGTGTTAAATCTGTGTAGTGAATAGCGTGTATAGGGTTGTGCGACTCCCCTTCTGTGTGTGTGTGTGTGTGTGTGTGTGTGTGTGTGTGTGTGTGTGTGTGTGTGTGTGTGTGTGTGTGTGTGTGTGTGTTTGTGTGTGTGTGTGTGTGTGTGTGTAAAGGAGCATAAATTGGTATGTATGTTTTGTTATGTTATTCATTCTTTTTTTATTTTTTGAGTAATACATTTTCCTCTTTACTTCAGCATCATTACTTATTTCCTTTCCCTTATTACGACGTTTACTTGGGATGCACTTAGCTATGATTTGTTTCCTTTTACTTTACTTTACTTTACGTCTGAAATCGCCGGAAAAATAGTGATGTGTTTAAGCATTACTGAAGCGAATCATATATATCGTTCTACCGCTCACTTCCGGCGGTGTAATTTTGACTTCGTATATATATATATATATATATATATATATATATATATATATATATATATATATATATATATATATATATATATATATATATATGAAGCGTAAGACAAGCACTCTTTTCCTGTTTATCAAGAGGAACCATCGAATCAGAAGCCGTCCACTGGAACTGAACCGTAAAAAAAACATTAATTTCTGTCACTTCTGGTGTATTTTTGTATTATTTTGCTCACTCATGTTCTATGTGCAATTGTGTGAGTATGCTTTTTGTTTTGTGTTCTTTTTCTTCAATTTATTCCTTTGCTTTCTATTTATTATTTTCTTCTTTAGGGTGTGGTTAGTGTGGCTTAGTCAAGGGTGTTGTACTGTAGATAGTCAGGTAAAGGAAGATGAATGACGTGGCGTTAGTTAGCGAGTACCTCACTTCCTATCATTATCTGTATATCATGATGTTAAGCAATCCTCAAACTCCCCATCGTTAGCAGGGCACTTCCTTTTATATTATATCCTATTTTTAGACAATTCTCAAACTCTATGTACCTCTCCCTCCCACCACACATTCTCCCTTCAACAGTAATTACCTTGCTTGCCTCATAACCTTCTACTATACAAGTCATCATATTACCTTGCTTGCCTCATAACCTTCTACTATACAAGTCATCATGTATAGCTATCCAAAGTTACGTACGTTATGTCTTATCACCAATTGTCTTCCACATTAATGATCCACTATATCTGAGCGTTAGTCATCCACCTTCATCTTACCTTCTTCCATCTCTCCCGATACATTTTTTATATTATTACGTGCCTGTTTCTCTCTTAAATCCCTTACCTCGTCTCGTCCATCTCTTCCATCTCCTTCACCACTTTTTTCCTCCTACCTAACTCATCACTTCTTAAACCTATGGAAATCCTCTTTAGTGCTAGATACATTCAGTTCGGTTCTGCTGCGTCGTGGCCGGACTGTAACACCTTCAGGAGAGACCGGACCTGGCAAACTCCGTGAATAAATGCGGATTAAAATTTGCCCTGAAAAATGTATCGCGAAAAAAAGTAAATATTAGTCTATTGGTGAATATATTTATAATCTACGTAATGGTTTGTGTTGATCTTTGATGCTTAGTGTCTGTCTTTCTCTCTTCTGATTACAAGTTTATCAATGTAAATAGTGTTTTTAATCGTCGCATTCTTATATAACTGGAAGAAACATTTATTTTGAGACAACGTTGATGGAATTTGTTATTATCATTATTATTATTATTATTATTGACAATGTGGCCCACTGGGATAGTGGTTAGCAGCGTGCGTCAGGCGGAGATAGTTTGTGTTTCTTTCCTTTCACGCTGTAGCCTCTGTTCATGTAGCAGAGGATCGGTACGGGATGCAAGTCAAGGTGTGGTGACCATGCAAGCAGACAGGAATGGAAGGCCAACAATCCTGCCCTCCTTTATTTATGCGTTTGGTGTGTGGTTTTACATGGGCGTAAGGTCAACGTTTTTGCCATCCTGTGTTATTTATCATGGTCTGGAAGATCACGCGCTGGACTCGTGATTGTTAGCCATCACCCTCCCGGAAGGAGCTCAGAGCTCATCACACACACACACACACACACACACACACACACACACACACACACACACACACACACACACACACACACACACATCCCCTTGCTCAAGAGGAACAGTAACTACTCCCTGTCAGTGAAAAATCCTTAGTGATTTGAGCTGGATTCGAACCTACGCCTTGCCGGTTGGAAGGCGAAGGCGTTAACCACTGACCCACAGGAGTGTGTGTGTGTGTGTGTGTGTGTGTGTGTGTGTGTGTGTGTGTGTGTGTGTGTGTGTATGTGTGTGTGTGTGTGTGTGTGTGCTACAAGATATTATCAATTATCTATGCCACACAGCAGAGTAGAAAGCAAGCAACGTTATGAAAACAATCGTTATTATTATCACTATTATTATCATTTATTATTATCATCATTATTATTGTTATTATTATTATTATTCACTTATGCAGCCTCCACAGTTGTGACAGGTGTTACGAGAGCAGCATCCTTATCGAGATGAAGCGAGATACATGTACAGCATCTGCTCTAAAGGGAGCTGGAGAGACAGGAAAAAAAATCCCTTTGTGTGCATCTGATCTCCATGATGTGGTTGTGTGTGTCCGACGGTTTCCTCACTACCACCACCACCACCTCCACCACCATCACCAGCATCACCACGCCACTGCCGCTGCCACCACGGGACAGCGGCGGCGGCGGGGTGGTGAAAGACGGCCGTATCAGCAGGAGCATCACGACTGCATCATCGAGGGTTCAAGGCTGTGGTGAGCATCCGGCGGGCAAGCGTCTCCCGGCGTGGCTGTCGGTGGTGTGAGTGATATTTGCTGATGTCACGTCGACGTATCAGCTGTTTAGTGAGGCTGCGTTGTCTCCACGGCCGTGTTGTGTGTGGGTGTTGATGTGTGCGTCAGCGTCACTCAATTCTCCGGGATCACGTGGCGCGTTCATGTAATATATGTCCTCACACGCATGCTCAAAAGAAAAGAAAAAAAGAAGATAGAAGGATGTAAAAGCGCAAACCATTTCATTCTTATATAAGATCAACATTTCAGCAACGGCGTCGTGAACGTACGTACGTCATGTTCAGTAAAGGTTTTGTGGCTTTGTTCTTGCGTTCCCCCTTATTTTTTTTGCTTTTTGCTACCGTTTTCACGTTTGGTAATGTTATATGACATGTTTGTTAGCTTGGCTCTTCTTTCCTCCCCTTAGTGTGTGGACGTAGCTGTGTTGGGGTCACGTGTCGCCACCCAGCTTGAGGCAGCGGCAAGCCTTCAGAGTCTAGAAGTAAATAAACCCAAAGCGTAGAGTGAATGAGCTTTACAATTCTTACTTTTCCCATAAATTTATCATAATCATCCTCCTTTACTTCCTTTCTTGTATTGCGTGTAAATTTTGATCGTCTTGCGCAATTTTCTTCCATTCTATTCTTCCACTCATGAGCTTCAGTGTTTGGAGTGCCTCAGTAAGCTGGGCAGCGCCGCCTCGCCGTTGATTGGCAGAGACGTGAGCTTGAGGCGAGGCTGGGCGGGCAGGTGGCAGCGGCATCTGTTTGCACGGCCGAGGCGCTGCTGCTGACGTGACCAAGACGCGCCTCAAGGAGATAATCATAATACTATTTTTCTGTGTTATTTACCCATCCTTCCACCTTTCATGGTTCTCGGTGCAATCATTCAGCAATTTCTTTCTTAATATAATTCACAATTCTTTCACTAGGGAGAGAAAGGCAACAGAAAATATTGTATATATTACTTGAACAAATTACTAGATATTTATACACGTGTTTGTTTATATTTATCTCGATCATCTTGTTTGATAAATAAGATGAAGAAATCAACAAAATTTAATACTATGTTATCAAAAGGAAGCGACACACTGTCCTCGATTCAGCCATTCCTCAAATATCTCGTCATTATTGTTCAAACCTCCTTCGTTGCGGACAAGAAGAATATAAAAAAAAAATGGTATTCATCATTTAATCATTTACTGGTTTTTACATACGTGTTTGTTTTTTATACTTACGCGTTCTCTTGCTTCACAAATAAGACCAACAATGCCTTAAGTGTAATATCATAAACGACATGATTAAAAATTTCCTTCCCTTCCACAATATAAAAATTAAAACTGGAATCCCATTATTTAGCGCAGGTTGTAAACGCTCTTGTGTGTGTATTTGTATATTGATGAAGCCTTGTGTCATCAGGAGCGGCGCCTCCCCCTCCTCTGTCCCCTACAGGAACCCCGAGGGACTGTTTCCAATCCACCTCATTCCCGATTCTTTACTTACGCTCAGGCGAGGCTCAGGCCGACTCGTGGCTGTTTGTCCTTGACTGGCGCAGCTTAAATACTGTTGACTTTGTTTAAATGTTTATATCGAGGTGATTTGTTTTTACTTCTACTTCCAGCTGTTCAAATTTTCGTTTTATTCAGCTTGTATTAAAATTCCCGTCGATTGGAGGAGTCAGAGAAATTGATTTTTTTTTTCACCGCCACGGGTATGTGATTGGGTTGCCGCCTTTTCCTCATGGTCACTGTAATAGCAACACTTGGTCCGTAATGCCAGTGTTTTCCAATGATGGCGTCACTCCAACGTCACTGGACCACACCACACGAAGGGATCGCGATCACTCACTGTACCCTTGATTATGTCCTCTTATTCTCTTACTCTCTCTCTCTTTCTTTTTTCTCCCTCTCTTTCTCTCTCGCTTTCTTTCTCTCGTATTTGCTCCGGAACTCAGCGATTATAAACTGTTTGATGAATCAGATAATGGCGATATAATTCAGTGTTTACATAAAACAAGGCATTAATGTGGGCATAACGCCACTGACAACAGATTACAGGAAGGCAAGCGAGTAAAATAGATCTCCACTTGGAGCATCCGGTCATGAATCAAAGGCGACGGGAAGCTGGTGGTGGTGATGGCCTGATAACACGGATACCAACTTGTGGATAATGATGGTAATAGTCATATATAATAATGATAATAATAATAATAATCATAATAATGGTAGTGGAGGGATGAGGGAGAAGGTGTTCTGTTCATACTTGATTTTCACACATTTTCCATAATGTCTATATTTTCTTGTTATATTATAATTTTATTCTTTTTCCTGTATTTTTGTATTATTTTACCGTCTCACTTGGTAGGGGAAGAAAAGAAAAAGTTATTGCCCATTAGCGAGGTAATTTTCCTGAGATATCGCTTATTCTTTGTATTTTCTCAAAGTTTATTAGCATGAGGCGGACGTGCGGGCGCTGCTACCCCCGCCGGGACGCGTTGTGACCGTCGAGTAGCGTGATGCCTCGAGGCTGGAATGAATCGAACATCAAGTGACGTATTTGTGAGATTCCACTTAATTGGCGGCAAAGTCACTGTCAGGATCACGACCTTAACGCCGTGATCATTATGCTTGTGTGTGTGTGTGTGTGTGTGTGTGTGTGTGTGTGTGTGTGTGTGTGTGTGTGTGTGTGTGTGTGTGTGTGTGTGTGTGTGTGTGTGTGTGTGTGTGTAATTATCTCCACATGACATTAAAGTTGCACACGTATAGCCACTTACTTATACACTTTAATTATTTTTCACTTACATGGTGTTTGTTTCTTCTATTACCTGATTCTGTGCAACTTACCTGCAAGCCTTCTAGTAATCAATCATTTATTCCCTAAGTATTTTTCTTCTTTCCCTTGTGACCTATGAGAAGATGTGGACGATGGATTTTTGTTCTTGTCAGTTTGGTTTTCCAGACTCAAGTCGATTTCACTCCTACCTGGATATCATGTTGTGGAAGATTATTACCTGCCTGTATCTATTGACATTTTTTTTTTCACTGTAGGAATAGAAGTTGATTATAATTTCCTTTGAATTCACACTGAGTGGATAGATACATATTTTTTTCTTCTATTTTTTCTCTTTTTTGCCCAAACAATTTTTGAGCTTTGTAATGGAAGATTCTGAATTATTTTTATTATTGCTTTATGTTCTCTCTTTTTTTTTCTCACATGAAATAGATTTTATCACGATGGTTAAACACATTTTATACCTTTTGTTTATTCATAGTTTATTAAAAAGAGCGACAACACAGACACCTCATGAAACACAACACACACACACACACACACACACACACACACACACACACACACACACACACACACACACACACACACACACACACACACACACACACACACACACACACACACACACACACACTCACTCTCTTCTCTCTCTCTCTCTCTCTCTCTCTCTCTCTCTCTCTCTCTCTCTCTCTCTCTCTCTCTCTCTCTCTCTATCATGTGTGTGTGTGTGTGTGTGTGTGTGTGTGTGTGTGTGTGTGTGTGTGTGTGTGTGTGTGTGTGTGTGTGCGTGTGTGGGAGGACAACGAGAGAGAGAGAGAGAGAGAGAGAGAGAGAGAGAGAGAGAGAGAGAGAGAGAGAGAGAGAGAGAGAGAGAGAGAGAGAGAGAGGGAAATATTACGTCAGCTGTCTCTATACATAGGTAGCGCACATTGTACAAGATAAGAGAGGGGCGTAAGTCACATTTTCTTTGCATGTTTAAAGCAAAAAATTTAAGACTTGACTTTTAACACAATAATACCCGAGGCTGTATTTTTTATCGTGCTGGACATGAAGGGCAGGCAGGAGGAGGGAGCATTACACGTGTTTCCCTTATACAGGTGACCAGCTACCTTACACCCTTACCATATAAATTTTGGTAGGGAGAGAAAAATAAACTACTACAACATGACAGAGGATAAGCTGGCGCCGTAATAGTAAGAAAAAGTATAGCATTACAGAGGATGTAAGTGCGTGTTTTGTTGAGTCCAGCTTAAAGAATAAAGGAAGAGTAGCCAGAAGGGAAAGGGAACTCCACCTTGTTTGCCTTCTACGTGTACTCACTCCTGTCTGTCTGGGCGAGTCTCGTGTCCGTCCATACTATTACGTTATCCTTGAAAAACTCTCCTTACCACTCTGTTTCTGTGCCTCGTTTTGAACATTTATAAACTTGTTGCTCTTGCCTGTTACGGAGAGCCATCTGACTCTGTCTCTTTTACTTGGAGGCGAAGGATAACGAAGGATAAAGATGCCAAAGTAAGGAGGAAAACAGGTGGTCTTGACTGAGCAAAGGCAAGTATACCGGAGGAGCAGCAGCCGAGTTTTCATACCTCTCTCCCCTTCTTCCCTCTAAGCAGAGATACATGTTTGCCTTCTAAGCCCTATGTAGGCAGATGGTGCAATTATGTTGGGGGTCAAGATGCTTGTGTTGGTGCAGGTCTCCTCCAGGTCTCCTCTAGCCAGCATGACGGGGAGAGTTTTGCCACAAATGGACTCAGATCTTTGTCATATGGTAATTTTTCGTCCCGTGTCAACACATCGCCGTCACCTCCAGGGGTCGGTGTGAGGGGCGAACTTGTTCCGTCTGGCAGGATTGTTCTCATGTGTGTTCGTAATTGTAAAGACAGAGTCTTCCTTTCGGTGAGGAAAATGGTGTAATAAGTACTGAAGGTGGGCGGCCGCGTCGTCATGACCTGTTTGTTGATCCAGCAGCTAGACAAGGCTTGCTGGTGGTCGGTCTGAAGCCACGGCTGTCTAAGAGAAGCAATTTTGGGCCTGCAAGACTGGGTTGCCTGTCTGGCCTCGCACCCTGAACATGGGGTTGCTGCGACCACGGCTTGACGTAAAGGCTGGACATAGCCTAACATCGATGTATTTAAGGACCATATCTGCCTGCTGGGACACCTTGCAAGGACATGACCTCCCAGCGAGCCACGTCAGGAATGTGTTCTTGTGGGGGGTCATTATATGATCGCGACCTGCTATTTCTGGTCATTAAAAGGAGGTGACCTGCCTACAGGTCACATTAGGGACGTGACTTGTTGGCTGGCCACTAGGAACGTGACCTTCTGCAGGGAGGTATGAGAGAAAAACCTGCCGGCGTCACTTGGCCGCCGCCCAACACATCCTCCCGACGCCCCACTCTCCACCCCCCACTCGATCCCCTCAGCCCTAGCGTCCTTACAATCCTCATATGTAGTGATATGTAAAAATTTGCCCATAAATCTAACAAATGTTAATGAAATACATTTGTTATCAAACAATCCTTGTGTTGGTTGGGTAGTGTGAGGTTTCAGTAAAGCTTAATTTGTGTTCCCCAAACATCGTCAGACTCTTTCGTTTAGTTGTCACATCGCTTCACACTTTATCGCAGCTCGTTCACAAATAATGCTACGCGCTAAAAATAACTTACATTCCCTTTCAGATATCCGTCGCCCCAAATAGGCAATGTTTACCCTATATGGAGCAGCATTACAAAGGGCGTGCTACCCGAGGCGTCACTGTCCCGGCTCCTAACTAACCATTATTGCAGTATCCACACAACCGATCGAAAACCAATTAGGCGCGGACGACGGGACTCAGCACTTCCCGCCGCGCTGTTGGGCCTTCGATCACGTTCGGGCCAGCACAATAATTTCATGGTGTTATTGCTGGCTGATAAGAATCTTTTCAAGGTAATTGGCGCCTCACTTGTCCCGGCACCGCTCAGCCACGACGCTTCCTCGACCTCACACTCACCACAAATCCGTCTCTCGTCACCGTTAATCTTCACCTCAGCATCGTTTTATTGGTGTCGTGTTTTCCTTTCCTCACCCCCCCCTACCTCCCCCACTGGAGGGAGCCCCGTTGCTTGATGCCTTGTTTTTGTCCCTCCGGATAACGCCAATAGGTGTTGCCTCCTCCGTGAGTAGTGTGGAGCAGCCAACGCTCAAGTGTGGGTTGTTTCCTGCTGACGCTGCTGCCTGGACGCCTCCCACACATCATTGCATTATTAACTTGCCCTCGCCTCGTAACATGCATGCTTACAGCGGCACCCCAGCGGCTGTCACTAACGAGAGACACAACATGGCGATGGTAATGTCTATTTTTGTTCGGAGATGCTGCAAGATAAGTGTGTGCTGATTGAAAATGAATATTCAGTATGCATCTCATTGAAATTATGTATGTACGTTATTACGATTTCATAACATGTGGAGTGTGTTAACTTGAAGCGCCGCTGTAACACGCTGTAGTTTACTATTATTTTCGACAAACGTGATTCATTTGGATTGTGACACGCGGTCAACACTCCAGAAGGACAAACTTGTGCGCGGGACGAATAGTCTTTCACGCCGCCGCCCTTGGGTCCCGCGACTCCCTGCGTATAAGGACTGTGTGATTACAATGTGTATTGCTCATTGATGTCCATAAATTGGTAATTAGAAATAATCACACGGAAATTACGCGTTACCAACATGATGCCGCCGCCGCCGCCACACCATTCAAGTGTTCCCCTGTGATCCCCTGTGACCCCTCCTATCTGTCTGCCTGTCTGGCTATCAACTGCAGACACCAAGTGGGGGGAAGGGTTGAGAACGTGAGTCTTTCTTGATAGGACTGACTGATGTAAATCCTTCCTTTCTATCGCACCCTCCATCCACCCCTTCATCCTTCCTCCCCTCTTTTATTCTTTCCCTTTCCTGTCCTTTCTTATATATACTTGCCTCCCTCCATTTATTCCACCCTTAGTTTTTTTCCTCCTTCCCCTCCTCCTTCCCCTCCTCCTCCTTCCCCTCCTCCTACTCCTCCTCCTCCTCCTCCTCCTCCTCCTCCTCCTCCTCCTCCTCCTCCTCCTCCTGGTGTTACTCCCTCCTATGCAGTGTCACGGGAGCCACACTTGACCCATGCAAAACTTGTCCCAGCATTAAGAGTTCCCTCGCGGCGGAAGGACGGTATAGCAGACCTTTCTTGCCTCATGCTCATGATTATTGTGATTATTTTGAGCCAAGCCAAGTGTTATTCTGCTTTACGACGAAGACTCGGGGAAATTACTTGATAATTTCCCTGTTGCTCCTCTTGATGGCTTGCGTCAGGAAGGAGGGAGGAAGGGAGAGGAAGGGGAGAGAAAGGGAGAGGAAGGGGAGAGATAGGGAGAGGAAGGGGAAGGTAGAGAAGCCATACCTTTTCCTCCACTCCCTCAATCCTCATTCTCCTTGAAGATTATACTTACGATAGACGTATTGTCACGTTTATTTGCTCCTTCTCACACACAAAAAAGATGAATAGGGAGAGGGAAGGAAGCAATGGCCGCCAGCAATGTATTCTTCCTTTGTTTTTGTCCCGTTTGTTGTTGGAGCCAATCTGGTCCGTGCACATCATCAAAGCAGAATAAACACAATAATAATGTATACCATGAATATCGTGAAAAACGTACCATTATTCCTTCTCTTCCTCAATTCACTCGAAAAAAAAAAGATCAAGTTGTCCTTTTCAAAAAACCTGGACAAGAAATGGAACAATCAGGACGGATCACGTAATTACAAGGAGCATTACATACAAACCACGTCCGCTCCTCCCATACTGCTCCACACCACGGCAGGAATAACCTCGAGTTGCACACTGCACGTGGATACCTTATGCTTCTTTCAATAGTGTTTCCTGCGCGCCAATGGAAACACAATCACCTTATTCCCTTTTCTGAAACACAACGACTTGGATCCCTTATCAGCAGCACCATGACGGATCTGAACGTCTCTTTGTGAAACAGTTGAGGATCGCGCCACCAATGCATATACAGCCGCGAGACCACGTGGTGTGCACACTTAAGGGCTTCTAGGACCTTCCCAGGATGTCACAAGCGGCAAGGAAAGAGTCGAGCCGAGGACAACTGCCGCCACCACGATATTTATCAGTGCCGGAGAGAGACAATAGTCACGTCACTACTGTTGGGGAATTGTTGTCCTGTGATGGGCCCGCTAGAGAACCTTGAGCAGGGGCCAGGGTAACGGGGAGGAGGAGGGGGGAGTGAGGGGCGCAGCAAATAATGTTGGGAAAGACAAGGTAGTTTGGTATAGGTAAGGGAAGCGCTTAGGGAAGGTCAGAATTTATAGGAGGTCATTGGTGGGTGTGGGAATGAACTGTGCCTGAAGAAAGGCTGAGGTGTGTTATGGGGCAACGAAGTGAAGATAGAAAGCACTGAAGGGCGAGAAAAGGTCAGTAAATATGAATGGAAGAGGCTATTTGGGGCCGCGAGACAGCAAGTACGAGAAAGAGATGAAGGGATAAAGAGGCAGGACAGGAGCACACTGTGACGCGCCACACAACCCTTTTTTGACCTTCCCAACATCCGCTTGACGAATATTTTACATAAAGAAGTTCAAGCAGACACCATGGCAACGGCTTCCAATTTTTTGATAAGTATTGAAGGGAAAACACAGAGAAGTATATATAGAGTTGTCTCATGTTTGCTTCGCAGTTCTTGTCTTCTTTCTGTTACATAAGTTTGTGTAAAGAAAGGTTACTTGGTACGAACAGTGTTGCGTTATTGCACAGGGGAAGTGTTTCTCAAAGACGAACTTCATAACGTTACTTGAACTGAAGGTTTGGAAAGCTAACCCGAGAATATATTTTGAAGTGAGGAGGGGGAACAGGATAAAGAGGAAGAAGAGGGAAGTAAGGCAATGTTACGTCTTTATTCAATACCACGTGATGTTATGTGCAACCTCCTTTATACTTGGTGTTGCAGTAATGCTCTTCGCACCTGCTCGTCCCCCTGAGAAAGAGAAGGTGAAGTGTTGGTAGCGGTTATAGATGGTCATCAACGCTTCCTAAACCGTCAGAGCGTTAAGGCCTCAGTGTTTGTCCTGACGGGGGGTTAGCAAGGTTGCATCCCACTTCGCCCCTGACGACAGTTGCTCGACTTTGCAGTGACGCGGATAATATACTATAAGAGGGACGACAGACCCCAGCTTCTGCGTTGCAACAGTGACTTTTCTCCTCTGCATATTTTGTTTTACTTATATTTTGCTCTGTGTTGCCCTCGAGTGCTTTTGTGAAATAAGGTGTGTGCAACAAGTAATGAGAGACAAGCCGAGTTTTATCTTGTATTCTTAATTCTTCTGTGTGGCTTGATGTTTTTTTTGGTAGACTCTGAGGGACGTGTAGCCTCTAGGGAAGGCGACAGGTGAGGGGAAGGTTCAGACGGATGGAGAGGAACCGATGGCAGCAGATGTGTAGCGGCTGTCAGCGGGAGGTGTGTCGTGGCAAGTGAAGGAGAGGTGTGAGAGGCTGTGGCCGGGAGGGAGAGAGGGATGGAGGGAAGGAGGTCCAAGGCGTTCACTAAGCGGGCCATTAAAAGCCTTATCAGCAGGGAAGGAGTTGAGTGAAGGCTCTGACAGTCTCACTTAACTATCTGACGAGCGATAATAGACACCCAATTTATCATCGGTGATTGGCAGGTAGGGATGCGCTGGTTAATGTTATCGGCCATTCTGTGGGTAATATCCAAGGTTGGGTAATTCAGAGGGTCAGCCGATCTGTACGCCGATAGAATTGAACACGAAGTTGACCTCGCCAACTGACCGTGTAATTGCACTTGTCAAGGTCACTATAAAAATAATTGGAGGCTTACGTCACTAAGATAATGATGAAAAAAAAGAAAGCTATTTCCCAAAGCCAGAAGACTCGTGATCGTACTTAAGTTTAATCGATGTTTTTGGAGAAAGGCTTGAACTGCATATTATTGTTCCCGTTTTTCATCCATTCATATCTGTTAGCATGAGAAATTCCTTCTTATCGTACCGTCACTGCCGCTGACTTTATGGCTGAATGCTCACAATTGGCTGTGAAAAGCAATCATTAGCTTCTTGTGTTCTGAGTGTGAGCGTCAGCAGCCCGGCCGTCGTGCAGCTATTTCACGACTCGGGGGGTGAAGATACTGAGAGGGTTGTGGTCTCTACTCTTTACTCTCTTCACGCTGCCAACACTGGAGCGAGGCTGCGATAATTAGCGTGAGACGAGTTAGAATGATAATCAGGTGTGTTTATTTCACTGGCCACACAAGCGTCTGCACAACCACGCACACAGCAGGAGCCGGAACTCTGCGGGCCCCCCGGGAGGCAGGATGCGGCGGTCTGACAAGGGAAGTTGCCGTCCTGTACTTGAGTTGGATTACGTCAGAAGTGATAGGAAGTAAGGTAGAAAATAATCGTGCTTGTGAGAGCTGATAACACCCAACACAAGAGTTAGTGACAGGAAAGTGAGCAAACACGTGTACTACTTTAGGAACCTCGTGTTGTGTGTTGAGTGTGTGCGTTAGTGTTAAGAGATGACAAACAGTATCCATGTAAGAGGCGGAGAGTGTGGTGTTGACAGGAATTTATGAATGCGCTTAGCACGATGCTTCCTGCAGACTTGTCTCAGCGTTAAGGAAGCACACTCCTGTATCCTCGACCCATCTCTTGGCTGGAAGACGTCTTGACAAACTTAAGCAACTGCACATCCTCTCATTGCAGTTTGTCTTGAAGTTTCGTTGAAAAGTTGCTTCTACTGACCTTCAAGGGACATAGAGACAGAGTTAATGAGCTACATATGGAACAAAGGAAAAATATAAAGAAACAAAAAAAGAAAAATCCTTGAAACATACTCGCTCCAACAACCCAGACAGACTAAATGTATGTGTAAATCTGGAACAAAGACTCGGAAGCCTAGGTAGGGCAGAACGTGTGGTAATATATACACATCAAGAAATGTGTGTAGAGATAACTTGTTGGTAGTGGGCATAGTCGTAGGTCCAGGAGCCGGGGGCCAGACAGAAGGCAGGTGTACTCACGAGGCCCTAGAAAAGTCGGCCAGAGAACAAGACCGCACCTGACAGGACGAACCCCGCGTTGTCACCTCTATCAGGGGGATCGGATGTATCTGGTGTAATATGCTAATACGGTGCTAACACGCTAATGAGAGTGACACCCCGGGACAGACAGGCAGGGGTTGGGGGGCGGGGTGCTCCATGCAGCTTGTGGCGGGTAGAGGCTGCTTCTGAACAATGGTGAACAGGGCCGCGTCACGAATACGGAATGAGGTACACACACACACACACACACACACACACACACACACACACACACACACACACACACACACACACACACACACACACACACACACACACACACACACACACACACACACACATGCACGCACAGCTGTACGCATGAAATTTTCCTTTGTTGTGTCTTCAGATGGTTTGCTCAATAAATCACTTAACTTCAGCGCTATTGAAAAAAACAACAACTTAGTATCCTGTCTGATGGAATTTTTTTTCTTCTCTCTCTCACTCTCTTTCTCTCTTTCTTTCTCTGTGCTGCGAGTCCTTGACACTGAAGCTTGTAAGAGATATCTCTTATATACCTTATTCTTTTCTTATCGTCCTATTCTTCCCTTTATTGTATGCAAAGTCCGCCGGAGACCACGTGTATTTTATCTTGTGAGCGGGACGGATGCTGTATACCTAATTCGATGTTTGGATGGAGAGATTGACACGTTTCTTTTTGATGACGATGGAAGCGCTGTAATGCATGCATGAATCGGTAATTTGCATATTTGTAGAAGAATCTATATAATTGTGTAGTTATATAATGCACTACAAAAGTTAAAGCTCGAAATGGAGACCTCAATATCATCACTTGTTGAGCGACTAAGTATAGAATGAATGTATATCCAGCTGACGTTGGCGAGATAGGAGGAAAGAAAGAGAGAGTAGGAAGATAGACGTAGAAGGAGGGAGTAAGGGAAGGTAAGGTTATAGAAAGGAGGAAGAAAGAACACGGTGCATTTCCTTCCTACAACAACTCAGGGGAAATAATGAGCGCATGAGTCGATACTTTACTGAATTATTTGGAAATGTCACGAAATAGAACTCAGAGCGAAAGTTAGTATTGACAAGGTGTATGCGTGTGTGTGTTCGTGTGTGTGGGAGGGGAGGGGTTTGTTTGTGTATGTGCAAGGTAACAAGAGGGGAAGTTTTTCTCACACTGAATTATCTCTGACACTTCTACACGTCTGATCTTCAATTCAGAAGCATATGTTGGTCTTTTTTTACGTTCTTTTCTTGTTAATTTCAAAAAAAAGAACAGAAAGAGGGAGAAAAAGAGACACCTTGACAGATAGACCTTGACAGATAGACATAGGGACGACACGTGACACTTACCTATCGTGTGACCTCAA
This sequence comes from Cancer borealis, assembly GCA_036785275.1. Lineage (NCBI taxonomy): Eukaryota > Metazoa > Arthropoda > Malacostraca > Decapoda > Cancridae > Cancer > Cancer borealis. The sequence goes on along the minus strand of JAXIVD010001906.1, from coordinate 46,776 downwards.
AACCAAGTGTCAAGTTATATAACGAGAGACCTTCCTACCTCCCTACCTGTACTCTGATACGTATTAACTAAACTCAAGAGAACACAAGACGCTTAACTTCCCACACCCTCACACGACATATTTACTGTTTTTCATTGAGTTATTTCTTACACTGAGAAGGAAACTATGAACTTGGAAGATCATTATTTTGTGTACGTTAAAAAGATGTATATTGAAGGATTAAACCTAAATAAAGAAGTTCATTTGTTTTTAAGTCAAGGCTACAATCACAGTCTCTCTCTCTCTCTCGCTCTTGCGCTCTCTCTCGCTTGCTGTACACATTTGAACACACCAAAGCTATGATTCCACCTGGAAACAATCCCGCTGATCTGAAACATCCATCATCACCCAGCAACACTTCCCTTCACCTGTACTACTAAGTCACTCCTTCCCATCATCACCCATTCTTCATCCATCAATCACCCACATACTCATCACCCATATCTACCCTTTTCTTGCCCATGACCCACATAGCATTAAGACCACTATTATTCTACCGTCTACCCAGTGCCACCCATCAACCCATCAACCCATCAACCCTACACCCGTTCCCTGTCAACTCACCCAGAAGCACTGTCAACTAACATATACAATGGTTGCTACACGACATGTTTGGCGAGAGAGAGAGAGAGAGAGAGAGAGAGAGAGAGAGAGAGAGAGAGAGAGAGAGAGAGAGAGAGAGAGAGAGAGAGAGAGAGAGAGAGAGAGAGAGAGAGAGAGAGAGAGAGAGATTTATACATTATGTTTCACTCTTGTTTTTCTAGTGTTCATGAATGCTGTCATCAGATTACTCAGTGACAGGGATGATGCAGCTCTGTGGTATATTTAGGGCTCAGTCTCGGCCTCGTCATGCTGGGTTTTACGCCGAGCTGGATGATGTGCACAATTAGAGGGACACAGTGCAATGCCGGCTGCAAGGCATACGTTATGACCATTATTCTAGTGTGCTCGTAAAAGGGCGCACTTTAGGATGGATTAAGTCCATGCTGCAATTGCGGGAAATATAGAAAAATAATCCGATATTATTTAATTAAATTGGCTTCTTTTTTTGGTGTGTGTGTGTGTGTGTGCTCGTGGTTGTGTGTGTGTGTGTGTGTGTGTGTGTGTGTGTGTGTGTGTGTGTGTGTGTGTGTGTGTGTGTGTGTGTGTGTGTGTGTGTGTGTTTGTGTGTGTGTGTGTATGTGTTTGTGTGTGGTTTATGTAAGCAAACAATAAACAACAATAAACAGTGCACAGATGTTAATGTAAAGTGCTTCTATAAAATTCACTATATATAAAACAAGTGATCACTTTGAGTAAAAAGGCAGTAAATGGTAAACAAGGGTAAACTGCAATAACTAGATAACCTTTTGCCAACTAAACAAAGAATGCAGTAAACAGTTAAAGATATATAGATAGGAAATAATAGACAGAAGTAAAAACAGCAAACAACAGGGAGTGTTTATCAGTGAGTCCAACACCACACACACACACACACACACACACACACACACACACACACACACACACACACACACACACACACACACACACACACACACACACACACACACACACACACACACACACACACACACACACACACACACACACACACACACACACACACACACACACACACACACACACACACACACACACACACACCTGTTCTCATCGCATGACGCATTTGGTGTGTGCATGTCGCTGGGCAGCTCTTGACTCAGCTGGAACATGAAGCCAAGCGGAATTAATGAAAAATGTTTATCTGACTGTGCTAAATAGTGTGAAGAATGATGGGAAAAATTCTTTATATCATATTTATCAGCTAGGTGCAAGGCTAACTCATTTATCTTGAAAATTGACATCTTTATAACTTTGTGTTGCTTCAGGACCAGATTTCCCGTCCTTCCTGCTGCCCTTCAGGAAACCGAAGCGGATCCGGACGGCGTTCAGTCCGAGTCAGCTGTTGAAGCTGGAGCAAGCCTTCGAGAAGAACCAGTACGTGGTGGGCGCCGAGAGGAAGCAGCTCGCCCAGACCCTCAACCTCTCCGAGACACAGGTATGTTACCTTGATGTCCGCCTTTAAAGGATGAAGACCGTTGATTTATGTTTTTGTTTTTTTTGTGTATGTGTGAACAAGCAGAGTAGCTGCAGGACCAGCGGTGGGCAACATGCAGGCTGATGGTGCCTCTGGTTACGCTCAGAAGTGTTTCACGCAAGTTCAAGTCGTGAGCTTCGGTGTAAGACCCACCGTGTTTACGTTATCCTCAGAATAGGTCTCATTAACGATGCATGTGCTTCATCAAGAAATGCCCTTTAATTATGATGCCCTGAAAATATTGTATTACATGTTGGAGTTGTGAACCGTCACTAAGCGAACTTGTTTATTGCTCGTTAGCCAGCGTGAGGCTGAGACACAGTTTTTGATCAAGATGCGACTATTAATGATCACAGGAATAATAAATTAGTGCGATCCCTAATTGGCGCCTCTCAGGAGCTGCCACTGTTGGGCAACACGCAGCCGCTCTATCAGCCTTGGCAACGGGGTTCTAATCCACTGCTGCTAACGAACAACCTTTCTTCAGCAGCGCCTCTTATCGCAGAGCTTCAAGTCAGGGATAATAATGCACACTGGAAGGTGAATAATGGCCCTTCAAGTGTTTTCTTCTTGTAATTCTCACACTGATTATATTCTTTTTGACTGTCTGCTGCAGCCTCCGTGCACACATATCCCTATACGCTGTTTTGTATTACCAAGTTTCCCTCCATCTGTGAACCAACTCTTCGCCACCTTGTCCCACGCCGGTAAAATTCTCGTGTTGGTGGCGGGAGCCGTAAACGAGGCCTCAATCACGCACTGCCGCCACTGCTGGTGGGGGCGAGGGTCCCTCACAGGGCTGCCTGCCACGCCGCGCCGCCCCGTCCTTCTCTGCCTCGTCTTGCGCCACGACATCTAAGGATTCACTTCTTGCCCTGCGACTTTTTACGGCAGTTTAGGGATAATCTTGACCGGCAAGGTAACACTCTGCTACAAGACTGAACTTGGTGCGTGATGAGCCGATGCGCCGCCAGCCGGGCGACGAGGGGACGGGCGTTGGCAGCGATGCTTTGTTCAGTGTAGCGTGTTCAGCGCCTGTCAACGCTGGCGGGACTTGCGTGCAATAATGCTGAATATATGAGAGTCCGGGCAACACCCTAATCCCCGCGCCCCTCCTTAGGTCGGAACTCCCGTGCACTCAGGAGGCATTTTTCGCCCTTGGTAATACTGAATGTAGCAGCGTCTTCCATAGATTTTCTCCACACGAAATCCTCGGGGACACAGACTGCTATGTGGCTCGGTCGATAGAGGCCAGAGTTCATTCTCGTTGGCCAGCAGGAGCTTCCCTCTGACTCGAGTGTGTGTGCTGGTGGCATTAGCAGACAGCTGGCGGCGGAAGACTTGTATTTTCTCTCTCGGCCTAATATAATAAAAGAGAAAAATATAGCTTTACTCACTTAGTGGAAAGATAATGCTCAAGAGATAGAAACACTACACGCCTCTCCCCTCCCCTCCCCTTCCCCGTGTCCCCCATTGCCTTGCAACCCTAAGAAGCATAGGACATCTGCACGACACTTACGTAACGAAAATGTGATTTAAAGTGTGAATTATTTCTCGTAAATAAAAACAGCGTCACGCAACATTCAGATTATCAGAACGAGCGAATGAGAGGGAAGAAATAGAAGCGGAAAGTTTTTTTGTACGTGAAAAAAAAGAAAAAAAGAAAGAACCAAACACTAATCGGTGAGTTATTTAATGAAAAATGTTAGAGAGAGAAAAAAAGCCTTAATGCATCTCGCGTCTTTTATCGGCGTGTTGATGGGCGGCGCGGCGCGGGTCAGTCACGTGGGGATGTCAGTCAGGCTGCTGTGGCGATGATCTTAAGGAGCTGACTCGCTGACTGGCTGACTTGTTGACTTCAGGGGCTGACTCCGGGAGGGTTTACAGTCAGTCTTCATGCCACGCGCTGGGATGCTATTGATTAACTTGAATGTCGACATAAACTCTGCAGGACTATTATACACACACACACACACACACACACACACACACACACACACACACACACACACACACACACACACACACACACACACACACACACACACACACACATCTTTCCGAGTCTCCCGCTCTTGTTTTTTGCCATTTCTTTTCACATTCACCTTCAGTTGTCATTAGTTACCTCTCCTTTCCTCTTCTTTTTTCATAGTATGCTCACAGTTACCTTTAATTCCTTTTCATATCCTTCTTCACGCTTCCTTTCACTCCTTTCTTGTCTTTGTTCCTCTTTTGTTTTCTTGAGCCATTTTCCTTCACTTATTACACTCATGTTCTCGGATCCTCTTTAACGCTTCTTGACTCCATTCTTTTATCCCTCCTATTATGTGCTATTTACCTTCAGTTATTTCACTTACATATTTCTTTACTTTTCCCTTCACGGCGCTGGATTCCCTCAGGACTTATTAGAGCCGCTTCGAATTACATGAACGACGCAGACCTTGAGCAAACGAAGCAATTACTGTGGCCAAATATGTCTGCTTGTGTCTGATAGCATCTAATGACTCTCGATCGGCCCGACATTCACATGCAAGCTTCTATAACGATACACCGCCCTCCTTCTCCCTTCCTGCCCCTTCTTTCCTCCCTCCCATCTTCCCTACCTCCCTTCCTCCATCTTTCCTTCACCTCCTCAGAACCTCTTCTCTCCCTCCTTCCTTCCCTCCCTCCCTTCTCTCTCTCTCTCTCTCTTTCTGCGTGATTATATCTACGAAATTGGTTCCTATTAATAGAAAACTCGACAGAGACCAGAAACCCTGAACTCAGTCCGGTCAACAGAGGTTCTTCGGGTGTAATTGTCTAGCATTGGTCTCAGTTATCTGGCGCGGTGACGGTAAATCCAGGTTGTGTGATTGGTTTCTGTTAACGAAGGGCATGACGGTATATGATTTACGTGCAGACTCGGAACTGAAAAGAAGATGTGGGGTATTGAGGTAGTGCGTGGTGATACGAAGCTGGAGGTGGAGTGACTGGTGGAGGGAGCGAAGAGGTTGTGGAGTGGTAAAGAGTGGTGTGGAGGATCTTGAAAGCCGGAGGGGTTGTTAAGATATAGTGGAGTATTTTCAGATTGCAATTCGATGTGGTGTAGTGGTGACTTCACTCATGCGTACTGAAGACTAGTATTGAATCTTATCATTAACTAAGTGTAATTTTTTTCTCCTATTCTATTATTAACGAAAGATAACAAGAATGTGGTGAAGAGTTGTACCTCCCAATAGAAAGGGAAGTTGAGGAAAATTGTGAAGGTATAAGTGGTGCCTCTGTTTTTGTGGTTTACTGAAGTATATATTTATATATATAATTTTCAGGTTAGTCCTTATATTGTGACGTGTGTTTTTTAAGCAAAGAAGAAATTGAGTCTCCGAAAGGATATGTAAAGGATGAATATTATTTCCATCTGTAACTCAAAGTGATAACGATAAGCATCCTCGTGTGTGTGTGTGTGTGTGTGTGTGTGTGTGTGTGTGTGTGTGTGTGTGTGTGTGTGTGTGTGTGTGTGTGTGTGTGTGTATGTGTGTTTGTATGTGTATGTGCATGTGTGTGTGTGTGTGTGTGAGCGTGGTCGTGTGGCTGGGCGTCCTGGTCATCCCGGGACGCGGCCTGTGGTCTCCAGGCTAATAAAGAGGCAGTTGTGGGCGGCCATCTTGTCCAGCCTTCCGCACGGCGCGGCGGGGCTGCCAGGGGAAGGCCCGGAAGTGGTGGACATTACCGCAGGGCTGCCGCAGTGCTCGCCTAAAAGTCTGACCGCAGACCGGCGGCGTGGGCCTCGGCCTCTCCCTTCCGTGATCTGGTCCGGGAGTAAAATTGTTCTGAAGAGTATTATTCTTAACCCATAACAATATCAGTAAATATCGGGGAAAACATACCGCTTGGCTGTCAACTAACGCACTCAGTAATCCTGTGTACGCCATCCCTCTCGGAGCCAGGCACACACACACACACACACACACACACACACACACACACACACACACACACACACACACACACACACACACACACACACACACAGACACACACACACACACACATACACACACACACACACACACACACACACATACACACACACACACACACACACACACACACACACACACACACACACACACACACACACACACACACACACACACACACACACATACACATACATACAAGCACACACACACACGCATGCACGCACGCATGCACGCACGCACGCACGCACGCACACACGCACGCACACACGCACACAGTAGGTGATGAAGCGGATGTAAGTACTATGTAATATATTCTTACATGGAAGTGGTCGTCGCTACAACTACGTACAGCGTCAAGGTTCTAATAGACCCATTAAGGCATCAGTTATTCTTGACAGTTCTGGTGGGAGTGGCAGTGGTAAGGTATTGTACCTGTGACGGCTCTTCACGGACCTTCCTAAACATGAAAATACAAAACTTTTTCATTACGACCGTTTTCTTCGCATTTTACACTTCCACTTCCTGCTTGTAAGAGTTTGAGGTGCAGTGAAGCACGTAAGACGTGACGGCCGAGCCAACGTGATGTATTGTACAAGCCTGTTGTCTCTCCCGTAGGACGCTCCCACCTTGACTTCACTTCGTCTGCTGTCATCGCTCTCCTGGAGTCTAATAACCAATCCTGGAATTTCACTTTTCCTGCGCCGTAACTCAGAAGCCGCACAGAATTGTCTTGTAATGGCGAGAAAGCGGTGTGTCCCTGGCGAGGGCTGCGGGACGACGCCCTCAGGAGGGACTAACATCAACCCGCAGCTGAGTTACGAACCTTCGTAAATGTCCCGATATGCGCCAAAATGATGATAATTGTCCACGTAATAACACACTTCGTAATGGCAGTAATTTATCTCTGTCTATATTTTGCGAACACCTGAAACGAAATAGATTTTTATGCAACATTTTTTCCGCAAGTAACTGAAAATCTGCAAAGTCTCCATCAAGATAGTGGGACCGATAAGGCGTGGCCGCACGCCAGCCGCGAGGTGTCCATTCAGACCCGCGTGTTGCACCTACAAATTTATTGAACATGAAAGTCTCATAAAACATATCAGGGGTGTAAAATTGACCAATTTAGAACACTGACCTATTGTTTACCGGGAGTAATTGCCGAAAAAATATTTTTAAACAATAACCTCAAGTGCAGATCGCAACAGCTGCTGCCGCGGAGGGCGCCGCACGCCTCCCCTAGACGGGTGATCAAGGCCTTCGTGGCTCACATTTATATAGTACCACCAATGTACAAGACCTCGCTCGGTTATATTTTAGTCTGAATATAATCACATACTTATATATACTTGTGCTTATCACGAGGAGAAATTATACCTTTTTTCTGTGATGATATCGCCCTTGTGCTGTCATGGGTATAATGTCTGTATAATTCTGCACATTTCACTTCAGACTCGTTTGGAAGTATCTGATTTTCTTTGAAGAATCTGTCATGCCCAGAAGCCCTTCTCAGCGTGGCGGCACAATGGTGCAGGAGGCTGCCAGGAAGGAGCCCGACCAGTTAAGGCTTTGAAGCGAGCACCACTGAAGACTGTCAGGCGTGTGCACCGAAGCATTACTGTGACGAGACTACTTGTGTACATAGGCTGATGTGATACTATAATGGCATAAAGACGACCCACTGAGCCGCCCATGTCAAGGATGTGAGGCCTGAGGCTTGGCACGAAAACTCCTCGGGAACGACTCCTGTGTGAGACGAGTAGACTTATATAGTGTAGAAGAGGAGCGCACGTCAGCCGGAAGGAAACTGGTCCACAAGTAAAATAACAGATGTTGGTATTAGATGTTGGAAATATCAAGTAAGTGTATCTGCTTGAGGCGGAATGAGACTGTTGAAAAGGACCTGCGATCACACACCAAAGAGAACAAATAGTTTAGTATGACTACAGCAGGATGGTTACAGATTCCTCAGTCATCCGGCCACTTAGTGTTCACGTGTGTTGATAAAAAGGAATACATATGAAAATATTTCATTACACAAAAACACGCCTCCAGAATAACTTGACTGAAGCATCACCGCGATTGGCTTCAGGTTTCAATCATGTTTTTTCTCCCATGTTATTTGCATGACTGATTGTTTTATATGATATCCCCGGAGCCTTATCGCCATGAGAGAGGGTTATCATCACTGATATCTGATCCTCCGGCCCTTCCGCTAGGGTTTCAATCCTGTCAAGACGCCAAATATGCAGCTGCCCCACCTGTCAATCCATGAATGCGCCTGCGTAACAGTTGTGGAGGTGAGAGTTGTAGTGACCTACACGACACAATGGAGCGACTGGATAGTCCTCCACAGACTCAAAATATTAAGTCAAAATAGATGAAGACCGCGGCAAAGCACTTCCTTGAATATATCATCGCTATTTATTTTCTTTACTGCTCCACTCACCCACACCTGGCCTCAAGGAGCCTCTCCAAGAGCGTAGAAAACATCTCTCCGGACGAGTTAGAGAGAGAGAGAGAGAGAGAGAGAGAGAGAGAGAGAGAGAGAGAGAGAGAGAGAGAGAGAGAGAGAGAGAGTCGTAGGTGTCATGGTCAGAAGTGTAGTGTTTCCTCATCAGTCGTCGCCGCCTCACGCCCTTTAGTACCTGAGTTCAGAGAATAGCCGCCGCGCATCGCCTCGCATGCAGCCAAGTTTTCGCGTGTCCACAAAGAGGTCTGGGCTTTGCGTGGGGTTCCCGGGGTGTATTAGATGCGTTTGTGGCTATTTTTCTAACTTTCTGTCCCTTGTTAGTCATGAAAGGGGAATGTGAACCCCCTTGGAAGTTTTGTGTATAATTACGTGTGAGTGACAGGGTAATACCACGCACCTTGCCACCCTTGTGTTCCTTCCTGCGTTCACTTAGTCCCGGGAGTTCAACTTTGATTTCTTGATTAATTCGGAGAAGGTAAAAATTTCTGAATTAGTACTGCAAGCAAACTTTTAAGCGTAATAAAAATGAGATATAATTAGAGGGGTGATATTTTTTTTCTTATCTAACATAACAAAAATAAATTGAACAAGTTAATGGTTGTTGATTCACTCCTCCCACCCCTCACCCCTTGTAGCAGCAGGACACTCCGACCGCTGCTTAATGGAGATAATCAGTGACTAAAGTTTCAGTAAATACGTAGCTTCAGGCTGTTTCCTCGGTGGTTGGTCAATGTTTAGTAAGTAAAGCAGAGTAAAATGTTTTTCTGTTGGGCATTCCTGTGAACTTTTTCTTATATTTGCTAATTCAGTCACTACTTGTACTATATTTATTTATTTATTTTATATTTTCTCGCTCCAAGATATTTATAGAATCAGCATTTACGGCGAAGGATGTCGTAGGACTCGTGTTGGGCGGGGCATCGGGGTGCAGAGCAGAATTGGCCTCAGGGGGACTCCTCGGGGCTAAACAAACTAATTAAAACACCATAACCCACCAAAAAGCTTTCTCGCACACAACGACCACTGGATTCTCAGCCAATCACCATCCTCGCATGTCTTGGTAGTCGACGGTGATTGGTGTAAAAAACATTTCCGCCACGCCCAGGTTTCCGTCTTGTGTAAAGTAAGTACGTACGTGTTTGTAACGTCCACGTCCCCCACTGCGTGTACGAGTAGCAATGACATGCAGTGAACTTTGTCCCCAGCATTAATTTAGCGGTTTTGTAATACATGTTCCGCTTCCTCTGTTATTTCCATGCTTGTGTGGTACGTTGAAGGCAGCGTGTGTTGCATACATACGCATTCCTCGTTCAAATCCCCGTGAAGGTTAATGTCGTGGTTGTGTTGTAACGGAGGAATATATAAAGGAGCAGGAGTGTTCATGTTAAGCTGAAGGTCTGGCTTGTTATCCACCCAAGAAGCTCCATGACATTACTCTTTATTGTCGCTGAGTAATTATTCTATTTTTATTTTAGTTATATTGTTTCCTCGTTAAGACATACTCAAATTATTTTCATCATATGAGTTCTTGTTTCTCACTCACTTGATGACTCAGTGATCAGAGGCCTGTATGGAACGTGTTTTATAAAGCCTTTAAGTAAATTAACTCTACCCACTGCTAGCCTATCTTCCCTTTACCACTATAACACTGTCCTTGCATCCTTCCATCGCTGTCACTCTTCCTCGATACTTTGCTCCACTTGTCCGTCCTCATTCTGTACTAAATTCCGTTCCTACTGTCACCCTTTCCTCCTAGCGCGTCTCTCCCCCTGTCTGTGTCTCCATCCCTGCCGTCACACCACCCCTGTTCTCCTCGTCTGGGTGTGTCATTACCCCCTGAGGCAACGCACCTGCAGTTTTAATCCAGTCGCCTTCCCTCGGTTATCTTTTTCGCTAAGTAGAGGGAGGGAGCTGTGTCGTATTGAGAAGGACGGGGAGGGAGGTGGAGGAAGGAAAGGGATAGGGAGAGGGGGGAATAAGAGAGAGAGAGAGAGAGAGAGAGAGAGAGAGAGAGAGAGAGAGAGAGAGAGAGAGAGAGAGAGAGAGAGAGAGAGAGAGAGAGAGAGAGAGAGAGAGAGAGAGAGAGAGAGAGAGAGAGAGTGTGTGTGTGTGGCGTGTGTAGATGGTTATTTGGTGTCGTGTCTTATGTTGTATCATTCAGTGTAAGCCTAATTCTCTGTTTCTTTTTTTAATCAGTGAAAATATAGTATCTAGAATTTTTGTTAGAATTGAAAAGACTGCTAAGTGTCACTTCATACAAAGAGCAAAAGAAAGAGAAAGAGAGAGAGAGTAAAAAAGAGAAAGAGACAGTATGTAACATGTTACTGAGGAAGAAATGCAACTATGGAAAGATACATTCGCTCTTCCTACAAGCCGATTGTCACTCCCATTATTTTTACGGACAAATATACAAGAATACATAACTTTCTTCCTACACCGAGACAGTCAGACGTTGTGTTCTGTGTTTTCTGGTAGAACACAGTCATGTTATACGCAGTAAAAGCTTAACTCAAGTTGTGTTAAAATTATAAACAGGTCAATGTTGAAATAAAACTGTTTTTGTCCTAATTGTCTCCACTAACACAGCGGGTTTACGTATTAAACTAAATATACTGAGTAGAGAGAGAGAGAGAGAGAGAGAGAGAGAGAGAGAGAGAGAGAGAGAGAGAGAGAGAGAGAGAGAGAGAGAGAGAGAGAGAGAGAGAGAAAAGGGGGTCCGCAACATGACCACCACTCTTCCAGGGGGTGAGCGCTCCCTTGCTGCCCCCCTTCCTCTCTTCCTCTCCTACTCACGTCCCCTCCTTCTCCTTTCCCTCTGCTCTCCTCCTCCTCCTCCTTCCCCTCATACGTGCTCCGCGGACGTGACTCACCCGACGTGTCTAATCCTCCGAAATAGACACTGTTACATCACCTTCATTACGTGAGTCTTGCGATGTTTAACCAGCTGTTGTGTTTTAAATTCGCACTACTCACGGACGAGTCTGTAATTGGAAGAGTAAAGTGTAGATATTTTCGTCTTAATTGAGGTGAGATACGAGTTTGCAAAAAGTGACACCACGATTACATTAATTTAGAAAGTCATTACGGTGATGGATGTGTGACACTCACGAGGCCGCTGCCGTACTTCAGGTAAATTACACCTTTTTGGTCCTCCTGTATAGACTCTTTCCTTCTGTCCGGTGAGGTGCATGATACAGTGTCCATTAAGGTGAAGGATTACTCGCCAATGGGGCCTCTTGTTTTCTCCGTCACAATTGTTGCCTCTGGAATATCCGCTTATTTTCGGTGGCAGCGTGAACAAACCTCGAAATGTCCACACATCTGTGGCGTTATAGTGGCGTGCATCAGGTGTATTGCTTTGTTTTCCATATTATTAGATAGTGATTTCGTTATACATTCTAATTGGATTTATACACTAATTAGGTGTATATATATATATATATATATATATATATATATATATATATATATATATATATATATATATATATATATATATATATATGAAAACTTTTCATATTCTGCTTACAGCACAATTACTGCAATATTTTTGCATGATAGGTAAAGAAAAGTACTACTTTCTTTTTCTATGGATTGATGTATGACATGAAAATGTTTTCAGCTAACTGAATTTTTTGTATTTCACAATATCACGCCGAGAATGTAGTTTATATTCAGACGCCACGCCGCTACCAGGCGTAGGACTACAGTCTGCCAGAATGAAAGTATCGCCAAACGGCCATAAACTTCCAAGACGAGGGTGATGCAACATTCCTATTTGCGTTTCAAATAAAACTCTCCTTGAAGGCCAACCATCACTTTCTTGTCGTATGGTAACTGCCAAGGCCAGCCACTGACCTTAACGACAGTGTGTGTGTCGGGAAGTGATGAAAAAGAAGGTTGCTGTGATGGAAAACGATCAAATTTTTGTGTATTTTTTTCCTTATCATCGCTTCTCTCTTCAAATATGTTCCATCCACAATGTTAGCAATACCGCAACTTGACAATAATTAAATGGGAGTGACATTGGCCCGGCATAGGGAGAGTAAGCCACTAAAGGAAATTTCAAATAGCACAGGAGTTAATCTGTGAACTGTCCAATTAGTCAATCAGTGAATTCAGGAAGCAAGACGGCTGTTCAAAAGTCTAGTACTTCAACAAAAGAAGTGATGAGAGATCACATACACACACACACACACACACACACACACACACACACACACACACACACACACACACACACACACACACACACACACACACACACACCGCGTTAAAACATCATATAGGGCTGAAGCAAATCGGTATATATATCATCGTCCTAAACCAGTTGTAGGATGTAGAGGAGACAACATCTATGCAGCCTTGACCTCAAGTTATGTTTTGCATCTGAGTTCGACCGCACTCACCTTCGCCACTTCCTCCTCCTCCTCCTCCTCCTCCTCCTCCTCCTCCTCCTCCTCCTCCTCCCACTTTGTAATCCCTTGAATTCATATACAAAAATGCAGGTGTTGACAGATCTTTTCTTTTTCGAGTGCAATTCGATTAGAAGAATTAGTATGTTTATTAAATTAACAGCGTTTTTTTGTCACGACCATCACGGTCTGCATCACTAAGAATAACTTTGGAAAATGTAATGGGTAATTTATAGCCTTACAAAGTTCTGTATGTGAAATTCGTCGCTTTAATTACATATCAACTTCATCCATGTCAGCCAAGCAAGCGTCCTCGCCGTCACCCTTCTCATGCTGAACACCTCCCGGCAGTGCCAATCAATTTGTTCCAGCCACAAGCCTTATGGGTGTCCCTATTGTCTCCTCCATTTACACTGATACAACCGGATGAATAGGATCGACTTACAGGGAGCGTGTCAGGCGCTCATACCCGGAGTTGACGTTCACGGATTACGTTGATAACAAGTCTCAATTCAGCGTGAGGGAGTAGTGGCTGATCCGGTACATGGTGACTTCAGTGATACCACGTGATGGTACAAAAACATTTGTAACTTTAGGCATCAATTCGCTTCTTCATGTCGTTGGTGAGCCTTCATGACTCACACCTATAAAGGAAGACAGGAAACACGTTATTTGAGTTACCTGAAGATTTGAGTTTGTGTTCTTTTGTACAGCTTAACAACAGCATTTGCTTTTATTAGACGAGTCCACAATACTACCAAAGTAAAGTTCTTTGAGATCTTAGTATCCTTGTTACAGATATCATCAGATTGTGATGCATACACAAGCCTCAGTTGACCAAAGAACATCAGACTCTGTAGGGAAATACTAAAATAAGCTCAGTTGTTGACCGACAGGCCGTGAACCCGGACAGAAACTTCCCCAGGTGATCACCATCTCCCATCAGCAACAAGTGAGCGGCGGAACACTGAGTTATGTAGCTTCTCTCCGTTCCACTTTCCTTCTCCAGATATATTTTGTCAGTGTTATGGACAGGTGGAATTTGTGAAACTTTTTATCTTATTTTTATCTAAGACATGACCGGATCACGTCTGCCGGTGCAGGTCACTCACAGGATCAGTCATGAGGCCCCACGTGCAGCCCCGCCACGTGATGACTCCCTACGTGGCGTCCACCTTGTAGTTAAGGCCTCGGCCCCGCCATTAGCATGCCCGGTAATTGTAACATACACTGCGACACGGCCAGTAATCGACCTCGCCTCATCCTCGTGACGTTATTTTCATAATATAAAGTAGACGGCGTTCCCGTAGCTCAGCAGGATAATGATTTAATCTAATATTATATCTTTCAATTCTTGCCAATGAAAATGTCAGAGGAGGAGCCAGTTTACAGCTTAATCAGCGGTGTTCTGTTACCGGCTGCATGTTATACGTGTCCGGCACGGAAGAGAGGTGTTCATCGTCGCTGAGTTATGCGCGCCGCCCGGTAATATTCAACATAAACCCAGTAATTAATGAAGTTAGGAGTAATTACCTGAGGCGAGTGTCTCGTGACGCGCTGCTCGCCGTCGACCGAGAGCCGTCCGTCCCTGGCGGGTACGTGAGGAGCGGAGAAGGAGGAGGAGGAGGAGGAAGCATGTTGATGGTCGGCCCTTCCCGGTGCTGGCAGGACCACGGCCCCTCTTGCACACAAAAAACTGGCTGTGCCTCAAAAAGAAAAGCTACTGCTAACAGAAAAATACAAAACAGGAAGCCATGTCTGAGGTAACACCCATTTGTTCAGCAGCCTTAGACAATTATAATTAAATAACAAACAGCAGTGGAAACAAGTTTAAATTCCTTCATATAATAACATAAATGCTCCGAGAAAATGAGAAAACAAAGGAAAAATAGAAACGTGCCCACATGGAAGGCCGGAGACATGTAAAATTCACTCGTGTGGAAAAATGTGTTGGGTGAGGGAGCAGCGCCAAGCCGCGGCCTTAGTTTAAGAATGTTGGCTTAAGGTCTTAACAGCGGAGGACCACGTCATGATTAAGCCCTAACAGCGCCGTGATGGAGCCTCCGCCGTCCCTTCTGTCTCACTACAACATTTTCCCGCAGACGTAAGATGGTATTACAGCCTCAACAAGCTGATAACCGACCCCTCGCCTATAATTAGCTTGCATAATCACCTGTTTGTCTGAATAGCCCAAAGTAGGGGCCGGGGCGTCCCGCAACGCGACACAACCAGACTGAAAAGATCAGGAGGCCGCTGTGGGTCATCGCCGGCGATTATTTGACAACCGAAGAGGACTTAGACTTCCTCTCAAGGATGCAGCGGACTTAGTACAAGATCCTAGTCCGAGGAGAGTTTTGAAGTCCTGATGAGGTCGACCTACATTAGCTCTTATTAGTTTCCAGTGGTCACGACTTAATTGAGCTGTGCTGCTTCACATTTCAGGACCGCCAAGATGTTATTAAGGGAAGGTTGTGTGGCAAGGGCAGGGCTGGTGGAAGGAAGGAGGGAGCAAGGGAGAAAAGGGGAGTAAATGACTGTATTAGTCAACACTGCAGTGACTTGTAGCTTCCTTAGTCAACCCCATCGTTTGGTGCCGTCCCCGTCAGAGCCTCGAAGAATATAAATTCATAATATACCATAAAAACACTCATCATTATTTCAACTTTCCCAACGTCTTTACTCACCTTTCAGACCACTCACCTTGAGCCACTCTAGCACGTGTAGGATATCACTTATCGGCGAGGCAGCAGCTGCATGAGTAATGTGTGTGTCTGTATTTCATCTCGTTTGTACAGCGAGAAACACACGAGCTCAGAAAGTCTCCACCCCCGCTGAAAAGGAAAAAAAAACTACTACAGAAGAGTAGAGTGTGTATCAACCTGGAGAGTAATAACAGGTTGGCTGCGGGGAGCCTGACGTGTTAATCTAGTCGGGAGGCTGTCTAGGGCACGCAGGGGGGGCGACAGCAGGGGCGGCAGAGGGAAGGAGGAGGAAGAAAAGGGGAGGGAGGGAGGGAGCCCGAGCCCGACCCTGATATATCAATGCTAAGGAGCCTCGGAATACTTCAGATCATGATTATGAGGTTAAAATATTTGTTTCGCCTGAGAATACCTAATTTAGTTGTGTTTGTTCATGGAGTTCACCTGGAAATACACGTACACATCAGGTGAGGCTGAGTCCGTGTGTCAAGAGGAGGAGGAGGAGGAGGAGGAGGAGGAGGAGGAGGAGGAGGAGGAGGAGGAGGAGGAGGAGGAGGAGGAGGAGGAGGAGGAGGAGGAGGAGGAGAAAAAAAAGTTGATAGAAGAGGAGACACAAGAAGAATTTAGTATTGCATGGATCCAAACATACAGTCGCCCTTCCAGTACCGAATCAGTGCACGTGTTACCCTTGTTTACTCCTCAGTGACTACGTATGTGCGGCGTGTTTGATTCTCAGCGTGTGCGTGTGTGTGTACCGCGGAACAGTGAGGGGTGACAGGCAATAAGAAAGGCTATTTACGCCATGTGTGTGTGTCTGTGTGTGTGTGTGTGTGTGTGTGTGTGTGTGTGTGTGTGTGTGTGTGTGTGTGTATGTGTATGTGTATGTGTGTGTGTGTGTGTGTGTGTGTGTGTGTGTGTGTGTGTGTGTGTCTGTGTGTCTGTGTGTGTGTGTGTGTGTGTGTGTGTGTGTGTGTGTGTGTGTGTGTGTGTATGTGTGTGTGTTTGTCTGTCTGTCTGTCTGTCTGTCTGTCTGTCTGTCTGTCTGTCTGTCTGTCTGTCTGTCTGTCTGTAATAATAGCTGTAGTAGTAGTAGTAGTTGTAGTAGTAGTAGTAGTAGTAGTAGTAGTAGTAGTAGTAATAGTAATAATAGACATGTATAGAAGTTTCAATGTGCCTTAATGATGAAATATAATAGAGAAAAAATACACTTTGGAGGATCGAGGGAAAAAAAATCATTAGCATCCATTCTAAGTCATTTTTCTTCATAAATGACAAGTTTTTTTATTTTTATTTTTTTGTGTGTGTAATATCTCCTTCCGCGCCCCATTTTCTCTTTTTCCCCAGCAACCACTAGTCATTGGGACACGAGGGGTGGGTGGTTGTATGTATGTTCGTTCCTTTTTTCCTCTCCCTCCCACTGTCACTCCCCCTCCCCCTCCGGCTCCGTCCAGTCAGGCCCTCTGGTGGTCGTAATGGACACTCGCTATTGACTGAACTTGATAAATGTGAGCTTATGCGTCTCCATTATTGATATTTATCGTTTCCTTCTTCGAGCTGCTGATGGTTGTGTTACTGGTGGTGGTGGTGATGATGATGGTGGTGGTGGTGATTAATGGTGATTGTGACTATGATGGTGATGATAATGGTTATGGTTTTGTTGGTGATAATGGTGGTAGTGTTTGTTAATTACTGTTATTGAATTGTTTGGTAGTTGGTTATGATGGTGATGACTGGTGGTGATGGTGCAGGTGATGATTACTAATAACTATAGTGCATGGTGATGTGATGGTGATGACTGAGTTAGTAGTGGTAATAGCAGTGAGTTATGAGTGTTTTGTACAATGACAGTTATAACCTCAACCACTAGACTAACAATCATCCTTGTTGTTATAACCTCAACCTGCTTATCTACCTCAATTCGTTCTTTAGTTAATCTGACGTTCACTTCATCCTCACTTCACCTCACACTCGTCACTCTCTTCAGCCTCACGCACACTCAGTAGGTTAGCCGCATGTCACTTCAATCACGTTCCTCCCAGCACGAACCGCCTGGTTACCTTCACGTGGTCTATGTTCAAGGGGTATTACACGCCTGTTCATCCTGGTAATGATATACGTGAATTTACTCTTAACCTAAACCAAGATTGAGAGCCTGTAATTGAGTGTCACGTCAAGAGAAGATTGTGTTATGTAGTTTGAAAGGAAAGTAATGAATATTAATGGAAGGTTGAATGATATGGTTTAGTGGTTGTTTGTAATGTTTGTAAATCAAGTGATATCCTGTTTGGACTCCGAGGTTAATGTAGTATTTGGAAATGTAGGAAATGATTGTGTATGTAACAGTTACGGAAAGTGATGTGTTCATGATGCTTCTGAGTCTTGTGAAACTATGAGTGAAGCAGTACGTGAGTTTTGTGTGTGTGTGTGTGTGTGTGTGTGTGTGTGTGTGTGTGTGTGTGTGTGTGTGTGTGTGTGTGTGTGTGTGTGTGTGTGTTTGTGTGTGTGTGTTTTTTTTTTTTTTTGTGTGTGTGTGTGTGTGTGTGTGTGTGTGTGTGTGTGTGTGTGTGTGTGTGTGTGTGTGTGTGTGTGTGTGTGTGTGTGTGTGTGTGTGTGTGTGTGTGTATGTGTGTGTTTCATGTGTTTCTGGTCCAAGTGGTACATGATATACTGGCGGGACTTTTATGTGATGATACATTTACTGTCTGTCAGAAAGATAAGTATTCATGATTGCATTGTCAGTCAAACAAAAAAGTGTTTCCGCTCCCAGAACTTCATCATTTTGTGTCTCGTTCAAGTGTATAACGTATGCATTTCTTATTGCACTGTTGTTCGAAAAGTATCCATGATTGTACCAGCGCTTCAGATACATATTTTGACCTGTGACCTGATCATCTTATGCATATTGGCATTGTGAGTTTGTACCACTGACTGCAGAAATACTGAAATAATAGTTATGAACGGAATATAAATGTTGCATCAGTGATAACAACCCAACAGAGCAGCAGACATCAGATGACCTGCTTAAAGGTATACAAACTTTTCTTTGACCGTTTGTACAGGAGTAAATAAGCTGGTGAGAGGGTCAGGAGGAGGCAGACTATGGTAGTGAACCTGAGGCGAGACTGTTAAGACGAGGGGTAGAGGCGGCAGAGCCATGACCAACCATCCTCGTCCCCACGGGAGAGAAAGTGACCTGGAATACATAATGCATCGCTCCGAGGCAGCCGTCCGGAGCAGGAAATCGGCGATGTATGATCATTACTATAATATGTTTCTCTAGCAGCAGCCTTTCTCCATTTTGAGAATTTGCGTCGAGTAATATTTCAAAGACTCAAGGCGTGTGGGTATAAGGTTATGGGTCACTTTTACTGATCTCTTGCATCAGAGCACGAAGGAAACGAGTCTCCTTTCATGCATATTTCCCCGTGTCCCTTTTTTCTGATCCGTAAGTGGAACACAGATGATTTACGAAACATTTGCTGTCTCGATACAGTGAAAAGACTATAGCAACATCATTCATCGCAGGCATTACTCACATCCTGATATAGCAAATACTTGGATTCAATTTCACGTAAAAAGAATAGGCGACAAAGGCTGACATCCTAGGAAGACCATCACGGGCTGTCACTGGGGCGAGGCGGGGCGACTGACGACATCCGGGAGGCGGGGCAGGCAGGTGAAGAGGTAGCGGCAGGTAGCGGAGGTGGCAGCGGATATGAGCCCAAACAGGAAAACCATCGCGGCCCATTTGCGATTGGTGTGGGAGTGGACCACCCGCGTTTTTATGGTACACTACATGGCTAGTAAAGTCTTGTGGGTGTTTTTGTTACACATTGAGGTCATGGTGTGGTTTGAGAGCACTTTGCAAGGTTGGCAGGGTTTTACGAGCTCTTTTGGAGACCTTCAGGATACGTTTTCAAAATCCGATTGGTATTTCTGTACGATTTTTATGGGATAGTTGGTAATTATGTGCATTATCAGGATTTGTTGTATATATTTGTAGCTTCAATTGTGTGATGGTCATTGATATACATTTATTAGGGTCTCATGAGTATATTTGAGTACATTTTCAGAATTTGATAAGCATTTTTGTATGTTTTTCACCGTTCGTTGTTTTGTTTTTTTAACATTTTCTTGGTATGATGAACAATTTTGTATATGTTCTTGTAAAGATGAATATTTTTATACATATATCGGATTTGCTAAGTTGTTTTTTTTCTATTTCCAGGTGAAAGTGTGGTTCCAGAATCGGCGGACGAAGCACAAGCGAGTCCAGCAGGAGGAAGAACAACAATCAGGCGGCAGCTCTAAGAAGGACGGCGCCAGAGAGGACGCTGAAGGCAGTAAGAGCGACTCCGCCAAGGCTGAGGACAAAGACGACCTCTCTATGATTGAGTACGACGAGGACGACGTGATGAGCGACGAAGACTGTGACCCCCGCGGCCAGGAGAGCAGTGCGCAGACTTAGGATGACCTCGCCCTGTGCTGTGACCTGTGACCAGTCTGTGAGGCGACGCGTGCAAGAAGGAAACCAGGAAACACTTTCTCAAACGAAAAAATAGAGCGAAGAAACAATGAAAATGGAACGTGAATTGTGAGGAAACGCCATTTAGATAACAAATAAATGAGTCGAGTTATCTCAACATTAGCATAAGGAACAGGAGTGTGTTGCAACAAAAAAAAAAAGGAAACAGTTAATTCCGCCCAAACTATGATACGAGGAAGTAGAAAACAGCGCATGAGGAAGGGAAGGAGGGAGAGTAGCCTTGGAAGTGTATTGTTGGAAAGCCGTCGGGCACTCCCCTGGCAGCCACCTACTCGATGCCATGTAAACTGTGCCCTTGATGCAGAGAACATTGTGTGAGGCCAGAAATATGCGAGAGAAAGAGACAGAGAGACAGTGAAAGTCGTGTAGAAGGGTCAAGTTATGAGGTAGAGTAAGTCTGAAGGTAATGGATGAGAGAGAGAGAGAGAGAGAGAGAGAGAGAGAGAGAGAGAGAGAGAGAGAGAGAGAGAGAGAGAGAGAGAGAGAGAGAGAGAGAGAGAGAGAGAGAGAGAGAGAGAGAGAGAGAGAGAGAGAGCAAATGTCGTGAATAGTGAGAGTTAATCTGAGGTAAACGAATGTCGACGTGGAAGTAACAGATGAATAAAGTGTAATCACCAGGTGTGACCCCTACAGGTGCGAGGCTTAAAGGGTATGGCTTACCGTGGACAGATGTGCTCGGGACAGGTGTACCAGAAGCCGCCCCCCCCCCCTAGCCCCCTCCCCCGTCCCCGATCACCGTGTTGCTGTCAGCGCCGCACGGTAATTTAACACGAAAGAGGAACGTTTAGTCATCTTAATTCCTCCTCACCTTATTGACTTAGACTGCTATGTAATCTTGGAAACTTTATACGTAATTTAATACTGTATATATATTTACCGCTTAAGTGCATATACAGACCGAAGTTAATTTCATGTTCGTCTGAGGAAGAAGAAAAAAAAAATCCCTTCTACATTTGCAAGAAGACTATCATCCATAATTTTTACATCCGCTGGTTATGTTATTACCGTAATTAGCGCGCATGAATTAGAGGGTCTGTCAAATTTAATGAAGGTCTGGCGTTGTGTGTTGACTCGCAGTGAAATTAATTACACGTAGCCATGTAGGTGGACGAGGAATTTTTAGCGATGTGTTTAGTGCTTAGTCGGTCGTTACTTTTTCAACACCAAGATTACGTCTATTCAGCTAACTCCCTCCGTTCGTCTGCTTCTGCCTGTCCTCCGTCGGGTTCTATCGGGGACTCGTACCGTTGCCCTCCCTCGGTGTGCTGGCTGTCTTCACCTTACGTCGCCGCCGCCGCCGCAGCCGCCGCCGTCACCACCTGTTGCCCCCGTGGTGTGAGTGCCGCGTTGGGGGAACTGTGAGGGTGAGGTGTGTGGGTGATTGTCTTAATAGCGTGATCTACCGCCTAGTATTCACCTTCTTTTTCATGCCAAATAGCAGTAATTTCCATTATTTTCGTGTTTGTGTTGAATTTATTTTATTTGATGTGGACTATCATGTTCCCAGAGTTGACTGTCTTAATCCCTGTTGATGATGTTTCTTCGAAGTATGATTCATGTTTCCCAAGAAAGCTTCATGTGTATGTGCCATATAAAACCCATACGTGAGTCTCTTGCTTCCTCTCGTACACTCACACCCTCACGCCCTTGTGTTGACATCTCGGGGGTCAAGTCACGTGTGTCCATAGATTCTGTCCTTTTTTTGACCGCCGTGATGCAAGGGAGGAAAAAGCAACGGTGGAGCTGAGTGAGAGACGAGGCTCATAGTCCTCCCTCGTCCTCCTCCTCAGTTCAGTGCTATTATTGTCCCCAAACCTGGACGAAGCAGAGGGAGAAGCTGTGTATTAAGGATTTCCGTTTTGTATTTGTGCCAAGACTTCCTTTGGCGTGTATAAAATGTAAAGTTTCCCTGTAAATAAAAGAAGAAAGTATGTGTGTTGTTCTTTATAAGTGTAGTAATGGTTTGTGTGTGTATGTATGTGTGTGTGTGTGTGTGTGTGTGTGTGTGTGTGTGTGTGTGTGTGTGTGTGTGTGTGTGTGTGTGTACCTGGAAAGCCTCACCTGTCTATGGTAAGTAAGGAAGCAGGTGAGTAATGAAACAAGGTCAAAGTAATAAAATAGAATGATTTAGTAACACAATCTCTCTCTCTCTCTCTCTCTCTCTCTCTCTCTCTCTCTCTCTCTCTCTCTCTCTCTCTCTCTCTCTCTCTCTCTCTCTCTCTCTCTCTCTCTCTCTCTCTCTCTCTCTCTCTCTCTCTCTCTCTCTCTCTCTCTCTCTCTCTCTCTCTCCTTAATACTCTGTAGCCATTGGTATCATTGCCTTAAGTCTATGCGTCAAAAATATTATCGGACTCATGTGTTTGTCTCATTATCAAACCTGAATCTTTATGGTGTACATCTGAGGCGTCTTTCGATCCGGCAAAGAAAGACTGCAAATAATCCTGCGACTCAAATATTGTTGGTGATTACATATTGATGAGGGAGAGAAGCACACACAGTTCCCAGCTAAGTTGGTAGTGTGAGCAGCAACAAATAAATGAGATTGCACTAGTATGGTGTAGCAATGTATGCACGAATATTAAAACGATCGTAAGACACCTAATTGGATGAGTAAAACATGAACTGTCACTTGGTATTAAATGAAGCGAGTGCAGATGCCAGATGTCACCACGCAACCTTCCCTCACCTTATTTTCTTTATATACAATTTCCAGGCAAACCCAGACGCAATAGCAATTACATATCAACTTAAGATGACTTACAATTCACTGGAAAGGCAAGATGTGTATGAAAAGGCAGAGAACTGGCTAGTAAACTTGATAACTCAGGAATGTTAGTAGAGCGCATGCGCCTTGCCATTACACTTTGGAGCCATGGACGAGACACAACTCACCTCGGCGCCTCCACCTCCATCCCGGTTCCTGTCTCCCCTGCAACGCTGCTGTACCCGTATGTGTCATGCAGGTGATGAAACCATTAATCAATATTAGTATTCTAAAGTCACCTCAGGAAGAATGTAGAGTATGCTGGTTATATCCATCTTACAGGCTGAAGGTTTACTTGTTAGGGTCATGCAAGCTTAATGTGCATTGTTCTGTTACTTAGCATGGTTTTATAGTTATTGTAGAGTACTTGTTTGTTTTATATTGACGTTGTGTATAGATTCATAAGAATGTGTGGTTGTAATAGCATTAATCGTAGTCCCGGTGGCGTCCGTAATGAGGGGTGGGAACGAGCAGTAGACAAGGCCGGTGGTTGGTTCTAGAGAATCCTACCATCGTTATTTGAATATTATTGGTAATCCATGAGACTTGTTAGGGAATTATACGTGATTATTCTTTACAGAGATTTATAAATAGACCAACTATCTAAGGGAAATATTAAGTTTGTAGTAAATAGCTTTAACCACAGGCAACTTTGTAGCTGTACCTCCTCCCACTCTCCCTTCCTTCCTCCCTCCCTGCTTTCCTCACCCTCTTGTCATTAATATATGTAGTAATTAAAGCACTTAAGCAGTAATTACATAGACTCTGATACGGGCATTGTTTTTCATCATTATGCTGGACAGGTGTTAATCCAGAGCTGTAAATACTCTGTAATAGCCTTGAGTTGACTTCATCCCAATCCTTGCCGGTAGAGTAGGCGAGACAGACTCAAAGCGTCCCGAACACATGCTTCGTAACTGAACCCTTTGTGAAGCAGCAATGAGGGTGTGGCGGAGGAGTGAGGGGTCAGAGGGGGTGAAGATGGAAACGAGTGATGAGTTGAGGACGAAGGGGGTGCGGGAGGAAGAAAAAGATAAAGATGAGGAAACTCGTAAATTCCCAACCACCACCAAGAGTGTCAATCGGGTGCAGGTGACGGGAGGAAATAATTCACGAGCGTTTGGCAGCTGTGAGGGAGTGTCGGCCGGTCCTACTCACCTGTTTTCAGCGGCGTTAAGTGGACAATGTTTTATTTCTGCGTCTTTATTCGCATTGACACGTGCTTTCTGGCTGCCTGTTGACGCTTGGGTGATGCATGGTGACTTGTGTTTCAGGTATGCGTCGCCTCATGTCCGTAGCTTATGTGTGTGTGTGTGTGTGTGTGTGTGTGTGTGTGTGTGTGTATGTGTGCGTGTGCGTGTGCGTGTGCGTGTGCGGGTGTGTGGGTGGGTGTGTGTGTGTGTGTGTGTGTGTGTGTGTGTGTGTGAGGGATGGGACGGGACGAGGTGATTACACGCACACAGACCGGTTTCCTACGTGTACAACAGTCCTTTGCTGTGAACGTGTACATACCACGACAACTCTTTTCTTTTTTCTAACCTTATTTTGACCTCTCATTCCATCTCTTATTTCTCACGACACATTCTTTTCTTTTACTCCCTTCTCTCCTTACCTACCCTCCTTCCCCTTCTTTCCTCCTCCGTTATTAACAGAGTCATAAGCAATAAGAGAGAATAAGTGAGCCCGTTTAAGCTTCTAATTTTAGGGGGTCCAAAGTTATGCACGGAGGGGACGGCGTCTTGATTACCTCGTGTGATGCCCTCATTAGTGTTTACCTGTCGGGGGGGAGGGTGGCGAAGGGCTAGAGAGAGCAGGGGGAGCAAGTGATGTCTTAACTTTACACTCCCTTAAACCAGCCTCACCATGATTGTGTGGTGGTGCGCCATTACACTTCCTCTGCCTGTCCTGTGTGTGTGTGTGTGTGTATGTGTGTTGTGTTTTCTTAGTTACAAGGTACAAAAAGACAAGTGTGTGGAGCGCAAACAAGCAGAAAGAGCGTCAGTTGGGTTACAAGGCTTGGGCCACACCTTGACGCTTGATTGTTGATAATTCCGCGAGAAAATAACTAATAAATACTGGCAATAAATAGAGGTGTGTTATTATAGATCTTTTTTTAAGTATAGTTGTCGAGGAAATAACTGATAACTAACAGCACTAAATAGAGCAACGTTGTTATTATAGACCTTAAGAGCGTCGAGGCAAGTGTTCGCAGCGAGTAAAGTGTTGTCATTATAAATTTAACAGTGCGAGGCGAGACAGCTGCATGGATGGGACGAGCGAGTGTGTGGTG
Organism: Cancer borealis; assembly: GCA_036785275.1. Classification (NCBI taxonomy): domain Eukaryota; kingdom Metazoa; phylum Arthropoda; class Malacostraca; order Decapoda; family Cancridae; genus Cancer; species Cancer borealis. Next base: position 21,508 of record JAXIVD010001906.1, on the reverse strand, counting down.
AGGACAGGATGGTGGTGGGATGGTGTTCTTCCGCTGCCTCCACTAACTATTACTAACTATACTACCACTACTATCATTATTACTTCCACTACTACTACTACTACTACTGCTGCTGTTGTTACTATACTACTACTCCTACTATTACTACTACAACTACAATCACCGACATCATTGTAACATTCACTCACTATCACTTAATCCTCCTCCGTTGCTCCTCCATAGTTCCTTTCACAAAATCGGTCGCATTTCCCTTTCACCTCAATAATACCGCTGCTTCAGGAAGACGTGAGTGACGGGCATGAAATCAAATGTATTACAGTGAATGTTAAAGTGGGTGTGCGTGATCGCCTCAACTCAATGCTCCATTATTATTTGAGCAACTGGAGAGAGCCTCGAGGGGATAGAAAATACAAAGACTGGCCGAAAAATACTCGTTGTGGCTCGATTTTTTAATAAAGTTCATGTAATTTGGAGAAGTAAGTTTGATTTATTTTTTTTCTCTCACTCTTTTTCTCTCTTTCTTCCACGTATCTAGTCCACACACCCGGAACAAGCGATTCGTGTATGCTAATTCCAACTATTATCATTTACGTTGCAATTTTCCCGGCCAGTTCCGACAAGGAAAAATACGTCACAGCACTCGCACACTCCCGTCCCTTGAGTCACACGTTGCACACCTCCGTCTTCCTCCCGCTATTGTCTTCCACGTGAGGCCTGCGCGGTACAGATCAACGTGACATTGTGTTCTTAGCATTATATTACTCTACGTTACCGTGTCTATGGCCTTTGTTGTTGTGAAGGGGCGGTATGGAAAGCGTAGTAAAGAATTGTATTGTAAGGCTTGGTTGTAAGGGAGGGTAATGGTCTAGCACGTGTTTTTCCCCAGTCCAGTTGGCAGTCACTCGGCTTTGGGGATCGGCCAGTATCGTTTTATGTCGTGATCTTGGCATCTCCCCACGTGGTTGATGGGAGCTGAGTGCATGATGATGGTGGTCAAGGTAATGGAGCGTGGAGTGCAGGCAGCTCTAGCCAACTCTATCTCCGCTTCTGGCCTCCTCTACTGATGGCTTTATGTGCTCTGAGATTTCCTAGCTACCAAGTGATGTCAATGATCCTTGTATTGGTTAGGTTATAAAAGGAAAGCACTAGATGATGTTTGTCTTAGAGGAGATTAGTATAAAGAATTGACGTCATGTATTGAACCACAAGAGAAGAATAAAATGAAAGAAAATAAGTTGCCATGTAGTCGAAGGTTGATTTGAGGTGGTGGCCCTTAGGTGTGGAAAACGTTACCTGAAACCTTATTATTACAACAGTACGGAAGTTAGACGACCCAGGTGCTTGTTAGGCGGCATTTAGAGGAAAAACCTGCTTGCTGCCATGTGTTTATGAGTGTTTGTGACCTCAACTAGACTACAGCGGCTCGTCTTTGTCAGAGGAAGACACCAGGGAGGGCGAGGGTCAACCGCAGGTGTTGTCAAATCCTCTGCAGTGACTTCGATTACTAGACTTGAGACGGAGGTAGAGGGTGCAAGGGGGCGACAGTGTAATGGCGGAGGAAACCTAGTCAGTATAGGTCAGGTGGCGGGAGGGGGCTTGGAGGTGGTGTGGGGGAGGGCTTGATGGGGCTGGTGGTGGGGTGTATCGCCAGGTCGCTTCACCCCACCCGGCCACCGACCCACCAGCCCTTCATCATCATATTCAATTCCGGCGCTGCGCCATAATCCCGCCGTTTTTGCCTGGGCGCAATTCAGAAATTTGCATGGAGCATTACTGTTAATCATACCTGCCATCAGCTGTCATCTCGTCGGTAAAGGCTTTCTAATTCAGCGGCGTGATGACGGGGCCGCATGATATGAGAGGCTTTTGTAAGAGGATGACCACGTTCCTCTCCGTCAGGTGGGTCTTTGTTGCAATGGTTGTTTTAACCTGAAAATTGTTTAGTAGTTTCATGCGACCACCGATTAGCGGGCGAGGCGTGGCGTTGGCCTTGCGTCTGGCAGTCTTTCTAGTGCTCGGTTTTAGGGTTTTGTCTGTAAGAAAAATTAATGATACGAAATGAAATGGTTCTGAGTGGACGAGTTTAATGCAGCCTCACTGAGATAAGGTGACCCCACGCTCTGCAAAGCAAGCTCCTCCTTCTACATGATTTCCATCCTTACATCCTTTCACCTGCTGCAGTAAGATCAGAAATCTAACTACAGTATTATTTTATGTATCCTGAGAACTTAATGATAGCATTTCAATAAACAAATTTTCAACGTGATTTTGAAGTCCACAAATCACATCAATTTTTCACAAAATTGTTAAGGTTTTCAGCAAAATCTGACGTTGGCTGATGGATTTGTACGTAATATACCGTCAGTTTAAGCTTTTATTTTTACTTTCACTTTTCGTTGCCAGTTTTCAGGAATGCTGAGAGCGTGTAAGGTTAATCCACCGCCGCCCTTCCCGCCAGAATTAATTATCTCATGACCGTCGTCGCCTCGTAAGTCGTGTGCTGAGCCTAATAATCCCCCGCCAGCGTATGATGGCGGGACGGACATTACGGGATCAGGGGAGACGTCTTTAAGAGATTGTCAGGGAGGCATTACAATAGATTAAGATGTACTCATAAAGCTGAAAGTATCATTGGCGGTGTCAGGAGACGCTAACGAGAAGACTGTGAAAGGAAGCTATAGTAAAGCCGCCTCCACCACAGCCTGTCATGTAGCGGCGCCATGGAAAGTCATCACGGAAAGTTCTGGTAACGAGAGTGTTTGTGCGTGAAAAAAATGCAAAACTTGAACGCCCCAGGAAATAACGCTTGATTATGTTGTGGTGAAAAGGATGTGAGGAGGGTTGTAATGTGCACGAGGATAACCGTGAAGGAGTTTATGTGGTTACTGCGGGTGGACGGGCGGGAAGGACCAGGACCAGGTGCGTCATGAGGGGCGGAGGCGAGAACAGGTGTGAGTCGAGCCTCCCACCGCCAGTGAGCCGCGGGAGGATGTACGGTTCTTTCTCAACCAGGTATCAAGTTTTCTACGTGAACAAGACCACTGTCGTTATACAAGGGGAGGAAATCAATTAATGTGGGTGGTGAGACACGGGATCCAGCGGTGATGATGGTGGTGGTGACGAAGATAGAGGTAATGTTCGTGGTGGTGATAGTAGTGATCGAGCTATATTTACACTAGTAAAGGCAGGAAAAAGACTAGACACGTAGGACGTAAATTATAGCTGCAGTTGTCGGCCCACAGGCAGGAAAAAATTGAAAAGTTTGAAAGTTAAGAAATTCATTGCGCGATGACTGGGGTTTCAAAGCTATGTATGTACGTAGATTCTGTTATGTTAAGGAATATATAGAACCCGTCCAGGAAAATGAGATGGAAGAGGAATATGTAGAGCCCAAGAAGTCCAAGAAAACGCTATTGCATTAACAAAAACAGTAATTATTTTGTATCGAGCATTATAATTCTAAATTGTGACTGCGATTTTCATGATTCCAACATGCCGGAATCTTTTTTTTTTTTTTTATGATAGGCTTGAATTTTGACTAGTATTGCCTTGAACCATTTTTGAATATGTCAAAACACCAGAATTACGTAAGAAATGTAAAACACAATAATAACAAAATATCATGCACCTGTGAATGTATGTTAGAAGGATATCGGGGCTCGGTTTCCTAACTTACATAGTCTCACACAACTACCTTGTTTCAGGTTTGAATTAATACACTATAACATACCGTATTTGATGCAAGTTTCACCTCTACCTGTGTCCTCTAGAAAGTGTATAAAAGTGTGTAAAGTAGGTGTAGTATTTCTGACGCGTACAATGTTGTAATTAAAGTGAGACATTCTTCAGGAAACGCTGTGTAACGAGGAAGGAATGGTTTTCATTACGGATTAAGTTGTCACCTCCATCAGCGTTCCCAACCCAGATAATCTCGTATTCACTATTCGCACAGTTACGACGCATTGCACTGAAATGAGGAAAAAGTCACTAGAAGAAAAAGAAATAGACCAATTTTCCTGTCATTTTCCCGTAATAGCGACAAGCCTTGAAGGAGGTGTTCTGTATATTATGAGAAGCTGAAATCCACAAGCAGCCTACCATTACGACACAAAACACGGGCGGAAAAAAAATTAATGTAAAAAGTAAACTCGTTTTCCACTCATTTCTACTTAAATCGCAAGGTGTCTTAAAGTATGCGTTGAACTTTTCATTATTGCTTCAACCTTGCATAGTAACAGTGCATAGAATTACAAAGATGCCGGAAAATGGTAGAATTATAGAGAAAAAAAACTCCATGCATTTCTATTCTTCTTTAGATCTTTCTTAGTTTTGACTTACAAGCGATAAATCCTGAGAAATAAACTCAAATTTATATTATATTCTTTTATTTCCTTTTTGTATTTAAAAGCAATAGCTGTCAAGTAGAATTACAGTGGAAGAGGAACAAAAAAAGGAGGCAAGAAAAGTCAACTGATAGAAAAAACCTCATTTTCCACTCATTTCCACTTGATAGCGACACGTCATGAGGTGCGATGCATTACAACCCGGAGAGAGAGGCGGTGGGAGGGAAGGGGCCGAGGCGGAGCAATGATGACGTCCCCAATGACAGGCTCAGTGACACCTACGATGAGAGGCTTGGTCCGCCGCCACACCCTGATGCTGGGGCGGCGCGGATCACTTAGAGGGCGGCGCTCGGCTGTAGACTGAGGGTGACACAGTGATGGTTTTGCTCCCGCAGGCGTGTGTTGGTTCCTTCGTCGTCACCCTGCGCACCACCTCGGCCCAGATGCCATTCACTGCTGCCTGTGTTCCTGTCGTCTCTTCTGTCGTGATCATCCGCTATCTCACGACGCCCAGAAAGTATGTTGCATGTGATTGTGTGGAAGTAATAAGTACAAGGAGGATTGTTGTAGTTGTGTGTGTGTGTGTGTGTGTGTGCGTGTGCGTGTGCGTGTCCGTGTGCGCGTGTGCGTGTGCGTGTGCGTGTGCGTGTGCGTGTGCGTGTGCGTGGGTGTGGGCGTGTGCGCGTGTGCGTGTGCGCGTATGTGTGTGTGTGTGTGTGTGTGTGTGCGCGTGTGCGTGTGCGTGTGCGTGTGTGTGTGTGTGTGTGTGTGCGTGTGCGTGTGCGTGTGCGTGTGCGTGTGCGTGTGCGTGTGTGTGTGTGTGTGTGTGTGTGTGTGTGTCTGCGTGTGTCTGTGTGTGTGTGTGTGTGCGTACGTGTATATACAGTAGTTGAGTGTCCATGCAACTGGCAGATCCCTGAGATGGCAGCAAAAAGAGCCTTATGATGACATTTCAGTGACGTGCATAGCCAGGCATTATTTTCCAACACGCAGCGAATCACCTTGTAATCATCGTAATTGAAACAGAGAACGGGCCTCGGGCGGGAGTATTACTGCAGAGACCCGGAGATGTATGTCTGGCGGGGCCTCAGGAGAGGCGGTTGTGGGAGAAGAGATGCAGGGTACAGGTGGGCGCAGGTGGGGGAGGCAGAGGGTAGGGTAGGGTATATAGGACTCATGGGAGGGAGGCAAAGGAGAGGTACAGGAAGAGAGGGCTTAGGAGAATTTCGTGGACAGTCTGATATAATGGTGTGTCATCTTGGAGAGTGTGTCCACCTCTTTCACTTAAAAGTCAACAGTTGACCCTTTATTTAGTCTTTGTCACATTGTCTTTCCTCTTCCTGTAAGTGAAAGAAGTCAGCATTTTTTACAAGTTGTATCTCCTTACGTTTCTGCAACAGAGGCTGAACCGCTTTCCCATACTTTTTTCCATAGACGTTCGATTATAAAGTATATATGATGACAAATGTAAGGACGAAACAGCTGCCAAGTCTCGATATTCTGTAGACTGCAAATTATCTGCGATTTATGCCTTATGTATTTAAAGTGGACTGTTGGCGCGATGTTCGACCTGGAATACCGTGCAATAATACCTGTGTAGCCGGTAATCTGGCTCATCACCGGCCTCAGCCTCAGTCTGGCTCGTGTATCTCGCCTGAGCATCGCATCCCAAGGTTATCTGTGCCCATCTCGGATACATTATGCATGACTCTTTTATTTCATTGACGTTATAATATTAGGCCGGTGTGAAGCTACGGTCGTCTCGCGAGTGATTTATTCAGCCAAGTATGTACCAGACTGGCGAGACTCTTCACTCTGCTGCTGGCCTGCATACGTATACACTCACCCTGCCTCGGGCCTGCATATCTGTATCACTGTAGTCCATGATGCTAACATACTGTAGTTTTATTATATAAGTATGGGAGTTTTCAGTATCTTCAAGGCACCTCACAAATGTACAAGATGTTAATGGTGCACGTTTTTTCTTTTTTATATTTAAAGATTACTTTCTGGCTTGATAGTGTAAAGCATTTCGTATTTTTAAAGCTTTTAATGTGAGATGGGTGAAATATCTAAATTTCCTCATTTATATCAGTGAGCTTTTTCTTTATGTTAGTCTACCCGCTGGCTCGTATTCAAAACTACTATTGCAATCAGCGGGCGCTTTGTTTAGCTCTGCAGCCATACAACTACAAAACTATCACGATCACCACCACCTACTCACTATCGCCCTAATCCCCACCAACACTGTTCTTCCACTCTGGAAGTACTTGAATCCCGCATTCTTCCTCGTTTCACTTAAAAACAACCCCACCAATCGCTCGCCAAGGAACGGGACCACACTCACATAAACTGGCGAGTATTTGCACATAATATGACACCAACAAATTATGGCGCATTGTTGGCGCCGCTCCGTGTCCTCCTGGCTGTCGCCGCCGTCGTGTATCTCCGGTGCAGCGTTAGGTCAACGGTGAGGACGGAACACTGACGGGACTGAGTCATGACGATGGTGGTGGTGCAATGTAGTGTTTGGACTTGACTCTGAGGGTTGGGAATCAAACATGGCGGCATGTGAAAACTTTTTTTTATGTAGAACATCAGTAACTGGAAGATTTTATCATTATTGTTCACTTATATAACAATTTATATATTTATTCTGTAATTTCCTTTTCTCTCTTTTTCTTCTTCTCTATCTCTTTCTCTCTTTTTCTCTTTCTTTGTCTCAGTGCGGCCTGCACGGCATCCTTCCTGAGGATGTTTGTTCTGTTTTATTGCCAGCGACGTATTATGAGCCATCACGAGGCCCACTCAGAACCCGACACCCGGGCATCTCAGACTCCTGACTGTAATTTTCCTCCGCACTGCCCAAGGAGCCAACAAATATGATTAATGTCCTGATAAACGTAGTGTTGCACCGCGCTTGTGTGGCTTTGTGTTTGCCCAACGAGACTTCCCATGAAGCGTTCAGTTGAGGACGGAGGGTGAGGTGTAGAGACCCTCATCCTTGCTGCGACGAGGCCTGTACTGAGGGGAGTAAGAGCGTAAAAAAAGGGGACGAAGAGGGACGAAGAGACGTTAAATTGCTTTCCTGTATATAAGAGTTTGTTTTGGGTTCCCTTAGTATGAGAGACTTTACTTGGGAATTGCTAGGCATGGAAATGCTGTTTGCCTAAAGCTTAGTTAAGTCAAGGTTAATATTAATGGTAACAAACTTTTATGCATCAACAAGCCGTGTGTCGAGGTTGCCAGGGCTAGGAGGCGGGCCACTCCAGTGAGTTGAGGAGCGGGAGAGGGTTGGTATTGTGAGGTCCTGCCACCGCCCTGGGCCTTGGTGCCTTAATGAACGCTTATTATGGATATTACACATAATTGTTACATTAGACTGTAACAATAAAAACAAATGCTACATTAGAATTCCCACTTCTAGTTTGTGTGTCTGTGCAGTGCACACTGGAATTATTTGCATTAAGAAACTAGTCTTCGAGACTCTTGTTTTGCCCCACCATGCAACACCTGGCGGGGCGAGAACGACGCCCACCTGTGTGTAAGGACACGTCCCCCTGGAGGCTGCGTTCCCCTTGCAAAAGCCCATAATCCTCCTCATAGTCACCTACTACTCCTTGTAACTTAGTCCTGCGAGATTATGTGGTGGAGAGTTGGGAAGTGGAGGCGTGGTGTGTTGCTCGGTGGAATGATGTGACAACAGTGTGAAGCGGAACGAGATATGGAGCAGGTTTACAGGTTAGGACCAAAACGATGTCAAGCAGAAAAGACGGGATGGACCGAGTTGGGCGATGTAGAGTAAAATTGGGTAAGCAGGACAATGTGGAGAGAAAATGAGTGGGAAGGGACTATGTAGGGCGGAGTGGTGAGGAGAGCAAGGCACGGCAGGACAAGGTAAAGCAGTGGAGAGCAAGGGCAGAGTGAGGTGGAGTACAAATGGGTGCGGTCAGGTGGAGATGCGAAGGGATGTGGAGCTGTGCGGGATGGGGTATGGGGCTGGGCAGGGAAGAATGAGGAGATGGAACAGAGTGGAGGTTGGGTGGGTGTGGGCGTGGCGGGTCTGGTGGCTGTGGATGGGCGCACGAACAATGGGCCTGGCGGCTGAAACACGGGAGCGACATTAGAGAAGCTGTCATTTATTTCCTCAAACAAATTAGCATCTTTACAGCCCACCAATTACCTAATTAACTCTATTATTGTAACTGAGTGTACGTGGCTCGTAACCCTGTTTATGGTCTCTCTAATGGCTCCTGATTACTTACTCCGAGACCCTGCACGCCGGACTAATGGCTCTTCGCAGAAATAAACCTCACTTTATCGGAATCCAATATGTATTAATTACTATGCAGAAGCAATTTATTTTTTAGTATTTCAAGAAAGGTCCCTGACAGCATATACTTATTTGACAGTTAAAAGGGTTCGTAAAAATAGTGCGGTCTGAGGGTGGGGGAGGAAAGTCGGGGAGAAGACAAGTGGAGGAGAGGAAGGTGAAGAAGGGAGAAGAGGGAGGCAGGGAGGGAGGAGGCCATGCAAGGAGGTGCCTACCTGATGGGTGCTGCCTCGGCCCTGCCTCGCGCCGGCACAGGCTGCTGCTTTATGGGATGTGATTATATGTTTGTTTAGGTATAATGAAACCTTAGTGCTGTCTGGTTCCCAGCGAGGGAGAAGCTCTTCTTGTTGTTTTGAGTCGAGTGTGTGTAGGCTGCCCAAAGCGAGGTCACTCTTCATTCAGATCTCTTTCCAAGCGTTACGTCAGAAGCAAGATAAAGTATCCACTGCTTAAGATCGGAGCAGCTTAAAAAGGGAAGAAAGCCTGGCAGGGCAGTCCTCATGTGGCGGTCTTGTCTGAGGCTTTGTATTGTGTTAAGATGCCAGATGAAAACAGACTTAAAAGAACCATGTTGGAAGGCTGGTAAATATTGTCTTTCAGTGTGATTTTGATTGTGCCGGCTTCCGGCTCACTGTGGTGTGTAGCCTCGTCACCTGAGGATGAGGAGATGGAAGCCTTTGCTGTCCCGGGCAATAGGAACATTTTCTATTTTTCCTTCTTTACTTTCTTGTTCGTGATCTGTTTGGTAAATACACTTGACGGATAAATTAGTGTTTGATTATTACTTTGTCGTGTATCTTTTGGTTCGGCTGCTGCAAAAAGCAGCTCATCTTTCGCTAATACAAGATCTCTTAAGGAATGTAAAGCTTATGTACGGATGATATACAATTGTCTTTCTTCCTTGAATTTATGGCAACATTATTGCTTATTTTGTGCAGTGTGTCAGGAGGTAACATTTGCTTAAGGACTGGCAAAGTTGCAATTTGCATCAGATATTACGTTTTTTGATCATATGTTGCACATGGATAATTTTCCCATTGGTAAGATCATTAGTCTCATCAGTGGAGACAAAAGTGTAAACCAAGAATTTTATTCAGCATCATTAAGATAATGTATATATTTCTGTCTTCAGAGATGCGTCTAGACTTCATTAACAACAAAGGATGTCCACCAAATCAGCGGAAGATCAAGTATTAGTAGACTCGCGACCTCCGGGAACGGCGACACCAAAGATTTCAACGAGAATGTAAGTAGCATGATAATTACCTTCAGTCCTCTCATGCCCCTGGAACGTGCCAGTAAGGAGTGAGGTAGTGAGGGAATAACAATAATACAGTTGTTTCCTGCTATCTATTCACCACCTTGATCCTGATGTTACTCATGTTTATGTGACAATAACTCCGAGAGCGAACCTACAGGGCTTGATCCCTCCTCCTCATCCGTAAAAACAGTGGTGACTAAAACGAGTGTCTTGGTGAACAGACCGACGTCTCCTTGCTTGGCTACAAGGCTGCTCCACCACTGGCCCGGCCACTGCCTCTTAATCCCCATTATGCGCCTGCCTCTGTTCTTATCATTACTATTCGTTTGCGTCTAATTTCGGTTGTTTCAAACACTTACTCATTTAGCAGTCGAATTGCGTTGCATTAAACGGATCCAAAGTACACAGTCCTTCCGTCTAGTGGCTGTTAATGACACCGTGGTCCTTGAAGGCCGGGTCGCTCTTACCACTTCGAGATGGTATTGCCAACATTACCACCAAGATAACCACGCTCGATTATACCGCACGGTCACATTCTTTAACTCAATGGGCCAAAATTTCATTATCATATCAACGGGTATTGAAACCCTGCGAGGGTGGACACCACGTTTTATCCCCTCCCCCACAAAGCCTTCATCCCAAAAAACGTAGACAACTGCAGCTAAATTGGCAGCCACAACGAAGCGAAATTGAGGGTCGGGTCCCAACCATCTCTGTAGGTGATGAGAGGTGCAGAGCGAGGCGGCGCCCTTCTATTACAAGCCTCGCCCTCGGTAACAGACAACTACACTCCTATCCCCGTCGACTCTGCAGCAGGTGGTGCAAATTACACCCGCTAAACAAACATGAGGGAAAGAGAGTTAAGGAAAAAAAAGACAAACAAACAGATACAGTGATCGCCTGGCTTGATACTACAGGAACGTGATCATTATTGAAACGTGGCCCCGCAGTGCCGTCCCGTCTGGCCGGCCGGTAATGATAGGGGCAGCGAGGGTTTCACAGATGGCCGTCTCTTAGGGTTGCCGGTGCACCCATCACGCCGGCCAGCCCTTACCCAGTGTGTTTTGCAGGAGGAACCCTTTCACCTCCGCCCATTGCCCCCTTGACACCTCTCTTTCTCTCCTCCTCCTCCGTCTTCGCCCACTATTCTTACCTCTTTGTCAACCCTTTATTTAACCTCTGACTCTCCTCTTCTCTTCATTTTTTCCTCCACTTCTTTCGCCCTCGGCTTCGCGGCCTCGTCCACCACATTTTGTGACGTTCTGCAGAGTTTATGATGTTTGTCATGTTGGATAATAAAGTGAAGATTTTTATTCATACTTTTACATTTGTATGGAATTTGCTGAAGTGCCTTCAAACACCACGTAAGCCTAATGTTCTGACGCCAAAAGTTAATTACTGAATCAGTCAGTTAGTTCAAATATCTCTCGTTCTTTTTTTCTCTCTCTTGATCTTTCTGCTACATTTTAACTTTATTCCCGACTTTTTTATCATCAATATCTTCCTCTCCCTTCGTTACCTCATCCTTCACAGCCTGTCACCCAAATGTTATACGCAAATCATGGTATACT